>BQNB010006549.1:1207-29660 GCA_026074375.1 Tanacetum coccineum | reverse complement strand
CAAGACGCCGAAATTCGGTAGTGTACTCTTGAACGGATTGTCCGCGTTGTTGTCGAAGATTATGCCACCTTGACCATCGATCTTGTGAATATCCCATAGGATAATATTCTTGTCATAGAAGAAAAAAGTTTGAAACTCACATTTGGTTTCAAATACGTTCCTACAAGGTATATAAACTGATATAACGTCCTGGAAAATTCTTTGCATTCTGCATCTTTGCCTGTACATATGTCAACCCGAAAATTATTATGAACAACAATTTGATAAGTAAATTTATATAGAAAAGCAAAATAAAAGGAATGTCTGTCTACCCTCTTGAAGCAAACGATAGATGGTTACCATGTCTGCGCCAGAAGAAAATGCCCTACCACTACCCTTCAATAAATTCGAATGACATTTAGAGACGCAAACAATGCCTATGCCTAACGTAAAGAGTTAATAAATATCTTCATGGTCACAAATCCAATCTGTGAGTTGTCTTCCCATGACTCGTAAAGTCTTTGTAACCGACCAGCCTACATATGAAATTTAAAAACATTCAAAAATTAAAACAAGAACATATATATGATTTAGTTTTTCTTAATATGTTTAACCACTCGAGTTTCGTTTTTGTTAAAATGTTGTGAATTCTTATTGAAAAATTCACCCGCCACTCGTATTACCCGGTTACATATGCTGACATGACGTGCCAACTATATATGCTTGATGACATGGACGACACACCATCATAGTTACATACTATGGACTACACGTTTATCACACCACGTCAACATTTCTAATCGATAATATATAGGGTCGTTTCATTGTTCAATAAGAATGCATAGCATTGAATCAAAACTGAAACTTGAGTGGTTGTCATCATTTTTTTAAGGTTTGAATGCTCAACTTAGAATGTTGTGAACTTTTTCTATAAACGACGCATAGCATGTATTGCCACATTATCTATGTATAGGGAGCTTAAGTCTAACACACGCGGCATCAACTTATGTAACATCCTAACCTAATAATTTGTGGGTCAATATTTCAAACAAATTCAAAACATTGAATCTAGACTAAAACCTCAAACTTCAAAAAAATATCGAAAGTGCGTAAAACCGATGAAACATTTGCGAAAATACATAAGAGATACCATAGAAGTAGTAATAGCATTGAGCTGAGATGGTCTATTAAGTATAGCAGCTCTTGAAAAAGCTCTTCCTTCCACCAAAACCTGCATCATTACACAAAATCAAACATCACAAACATTTAAGGGGAGTGTTTGGATCAACTTATATTCTGAAATTATGGGCCTATTTGATATTGGAAAAACTCATAAGCTCATTTTTCTGGCTTATGACCTTATCGACTTGAACTTATCAAGTCCATAAGCCCAAAATATGAGCTTACGAGCTTTTCCAATTTCAATAAGCTCATATGCTCGAAAAACAAGCTAATCCAAACACCCATAAAACATCATCAAATATAGGCGGTGTCTGGATTAGCTTATTATCCTAACTTACGAGCTTATTTAAAATTGAAAAAGCTCATAAGCTCATTTTTTTGGGCTTATGACCTTATCGACATGAGCTCAACTTCACAAGCCGAAAATTTGAGCTTACAAGCTTTTCCAATTTCAAATAAGCTCGTAAGGCCGAAAAATTAGCTAATCTAAACCACGCCTTAAAAATCATAACCATAAAACATCCCAAACTGTTAAGGGGGTCTTTGGATTATCTTACTTTTTGGACTTATAAGCTTATTTGAAATCAGAAAAGCTCGTAAGCTCACTTTTCTCGGCATATGACCGAAAAAACAAGCTAATCCAAAACACCCCCTAATATCACCCAATAAAAACTTATTCAAATCAATATATAAATATACCTCATCTTGAAAATGATTTGGTTCACGTTGAGCAGCAGAAGTCGTGTTATAACAAAAATTGTTACTACATTTCAACCTTTTCAATACTGATAATGATTTCAAACGCTGCATTTTCTTTAGTTGCTTAAACCCTAATAATAATATTTTCTTGATTGATTCTTGAAATTGAATTTTTTAATCAAATTGGGCCATACCCATTTCAAGATTCTTTAATGGGTGTCTTTTAGTTTATCAAATTTGATTGCTTTTTGGGTTATTTTCAAAATTTTTGGTCCATGACAAAAAGCCCATTATATTTGGCCCAACAAATATTCGATTTAGTGCTGAGTGAGCATAATAGAGCGCACACCAGACCAAATCGAGAAACCGGATCGAACCAAACCGACGGGACCAGGCTAAACATATTTTGCTTCAGTCCTCGGTCGATCTTTTTCTCATATTCGGTCTTACACAAAACCGACAATTTTGCTTTGTTGGACCGGACCGGACCATACCGGACCGACTCGGACATGGACTGACCATTTCGGTCCGGTGTTTTAGACAAAATCGATTTAGGTCCGGTTCGGTTTTCAGACCGTAATCAACCCTGCTTCAAGATAGTATTTATTTGTTTCATGGTGGAAACGAGCCGAGGCGCTCATAAAATGCTCGGGATCAAATCGATAAAAGCGCGAACGAGCCAAACTTAAATGAGCTCGAGCCTAGGCTCACTTATATAGGGTATGGATCCACTAAGAAGAGATATTAAAATAAGAAGAATGATAAATGTTTCTAACCACATATTTCAAATGAAAAATGAGAATTTCATCTCTCTTTATACATGAATGTGCGGCTGTGGTTTTTCTTATTCTTCTCATTTTAGTTTTATTTCTCATTTGACTCTTATGTAAAGTGTTTTGTGCGTTCAAGTGTCAAGTTAACGTGATAATAAATTCAATGTAAAGGTAAGTAATTTTTTTTAAGTTGTGTTCAAATTTTGATGCTTGAATTATAATATGTCTTTATGTTTTACTATACAAGGTTTTATTCACTGATTTTGTATTTTGTTCAAAACTTCGAAACTAATGTCTACTTGGAGGTGCATATTGCTAAAGCAATTTATAGCGGACGGGCCTAGGGTATGAGTCATACCAGCATCAATATTTTCAGGGGTCGCCAATACAACGACCATCCTCAAACTTGTAGGAGTACTCATACCAGCATGTTGGATGTAAAATGACCATAAAAATCTATGAAAAAGAAAGGGATCGGCATTTCTATATCACGGATGTCTAAATAATACAAGTGCCAAACCAATTCTAGTTGTCATGAAAAAATACATCGATAAATTAATTCTATACAGAATTTATGCTGAACCCATTTTGCTGTTCACTGAAAATATACATATAGAAAAATATGGAAAATGGTTCTTTTACAGTGGCCGAAACTCGAGGCCATATACTATGAGGCCAGACATAGTTCCTTCTTGACTTGTAAACTTCATATGAACTAAATGAGAGTCATTCTCAAGTTCATGACCTGAGTTAAATTTCCAAAGTCCAATCTCCATCCATTTCGAAGCAATCGAGGCTATCAACACTCTACAAATGGAGAAGATTAATCAAACGCGAATTTTAGAGACGTAGACCAATGCTCTGTTCTAGTTTTATTAGAATGACTATCTTTAACAATAATAAGTGTCCTCCCATCAAAGTGATAAGGTTTATTCATGCGTAATGAAGTTATAAAATTGCAATATCCATACAATGACCAACTCCGGTAATGGTATAAGGATTCTTCACAAGACTTAAACTTCATTATTTTTAAAGACATGTCCAAAACACAATTACATTAACGAGTCTCCACAATCTAACTGCATAGCAATCTCAAACTCCTAATGTTTATTAAACTATAAAACTACGAAAAGAAAGTTTGCATTATCATGACATTTGATGTTCACTTTTATAACTAAAAGGCTTCAGGGGTGCTACTACTTTATCCAATGTCGCTCAAAATTAGAACAGAATCTCCACTAAATAAAAAAACGGATTTACTTAAAGGTGATTTAAGTCAACAAAACAATTCTAATAAGCAACAAAGTCTCAAAGGGTCTTACGAACATGACCTAGTATTGAATAGCTTGCCAAAACTGCTGACCATATCTCATTAAAATGTTCACCATATAAAGATTGGGTCTAGTACCCTTCATGCATAATTGTTCTCCAGGTAATCGAAACTGAAAGTAAAAAACGAGTTTTAATAAGTACAGGAAAATATCTTTTACATTGGTCGAAACTCGAGACCACACACAATGAGGCCAGACATGATTCCTTCAAGACTTGTAAATTTCAATTCAATAGAAAGAGAGTCATCTTTGAATTCATGAGTTGAGTTAAATTTCCAAACTTGTATCTCCATCCATCCATCATCCCTTTGTTTCGGAACACGAGTGAAATCATGTATGTTCAATAGGCTTGGGGTTATAAAATAGAAAAATTCGACCTCGTTGTTTTCTTGGTGGAGTAGATCTCGTACTTTCACCGGATTATGCAGCCCCTGACATTCTTCTGAAAGCTTGAACACAAGGTAACACGCGTATTCTGTATCCGGTGACAACATTTGACTTTTGGCCGTGCAATTGATATAAAATAGTTTTTGAGGTAAAAGCTCGATTACCTCTTGAAATCTGCATGTACGATATATTATAGGATTACTGCTTAGGAGCAAAGTAAAATTTGAAGACATAAAACCAAATCCAAGAAATGGAACTTTTGCCAACCATTTATTCATGATTCTTCAGTATCTTACTAGACATTAAAGAAAATCAGGACATATATATTTGAATAAGCACAGACGAGCACGTTCCGAATGTATTTCGTAAAGCTTTAGGATGAAAAAAAATGTAACAAAGTTAGTTCAAACGCAAACCTGGAGTGTGCTGATGGTATTGAAGTAAAAAGATTCACATTAAAGGATTTGTATAAAGTTGCCTTTGCCGAAAGCATAAGAAATTTCTTTCCGTTTACTTCACCCAACCAGAACAACTCGTCATAGTTTCTGGATATCTTAAATATTTTTTCAAAGTTAGTCGGCAATTGTTGCACGTGATCCACAACGAAGTTTGATTTCAAGACTTGTTGGGCTTCCTTTAACTTTCCAATTTCTTCATGTTTTACCTGTGGAATAATCTATGTTATAAATATGCAATTTTAAAACATGAACTTTTCTTTTCCATTCAACCACATACACAAAAGAGTAATATAACAAATGACCATTTTCAAACTTACCTTCTCGATAACTCGAAATTCAATGCCTTCAACATAAATCGCACTATCTCCAAAATGGTATGGTGAAAAGCACTCTAGTAGAAACTCAAAACCGGCATCTTCATTCTGATTTAAGAATCGGTACAACTCGATCATCATCCATTCGTTGTCTCTCCATGTTGCAAAATATGCATTTAGTATTTCGTGCCCCTTTCTATAATTCAGGTCAATATGCATCGGTTTACTTGCAAAGTTTCTTGGTTCACAAAATTTGAAGACTAAATACACTCCATAAACAACATTTGGAGATAAAAATTGAGCATTTGTCTTTATTTCGATGTTCATTTTGGAAATATCTAACATCTCCACCACTATCCCAAACCTGCACATGTTATAAATATTCATGTCTCAAACAGTCATAGTCATACACTTCTACTTTTCTGTAATTCTTTTGACCCAAAATAAATGACATACGTTACAATATTAATGACTATTTTAATTACCAAATACAATCATATTAATAACGATGCTAGCAAAGTTTATAATACATGGTTGTGAAAACAGAGGACCAAAACAAGGGCATTCCTCAACCACTTGTTGAAAATAGAAATCGAGCTACGGACTTCAAGCAGCCGGTAAATATCAAACATAACAGCCGGACAACAACTTATAGTATCATAATTAGTCGAGAAAAAACTGAAACCTTATAATTCAAATTCTACCAACATCACGTTTGAGCCTCTTAAACGCATAATTTGAAGTTGGTGTACTCAGATTATTTACATTTCAACTAGCACTCCATTAGTAGACAACAAAGTTAACATAAATTACCACGTTTATCAATGTAAGGTATCCATTACTTTCCCGCTCATAAAAACACAGCAAAATCGGATTCCTTAAAAAATCATATATTTTTGTCACAAATACATAATTTGTCAGACAAAGAAAAAACTTCCAGCCTTTTGATGAACAAAAAAAGTGCATGTCTTGGCTAGTTTCAGGATTATGCAATATATTACACTGCTAGAAAAAAAACACACAATGCAAGTTCAAATTACATAGGTGTGCCGTAGACTAATTATTATGCTACCATAAACAACTTGGTATGCATAAAATGGTAAAGTAACTAAGTTCAACATTAAAAAAGTGTCGTTAAGATATACTTCTAGTGCATATGCTTGTCCGCTTATCATCTTATACTATTAAATAAAGCGAGGTAAGTTAGAGGCAGAGATAACCTGATTCTGGAAGAGATATCACACATGTGAACAACTGGTTGTATAGGAAATCATTTCTGCTGAGACCATTTCATTTCTTCCTCCCATTACCATCGAATGTCAACAACTGTTACAGTCCAATTAGGTAATCAGACTCATTTTTTTGGCGTGTTGCAATAAGTGATTTTGAATTATCCCATAAAAAGGAAATGATTACATAGAAAACGGGAAACTCCAAAGTAAACGAGATACAAGAATGAACTGATTACCACTTTGTCCTGTTGAAGGAGAATTCCCTTATAAAAAATGTCGTAAAGTTCCTCTTTCTTTTTGGTGGAATAGATGTCTGGCCACTTTGACATTTGGACCATTTTTTTTTTTATTATTTCTTTATAGTCTGTGGGCAATTTGGGCTCCCATTTCTCAAAATCCTCCTGTATATACATTAATCGATCAATAAACTCATTATTCATACAATATATATATATATATATATATATATATATATATATATATATTTTATTTATTTTATATATGATCTGAAAGTTAGCCAAGCTTTGTCAATATATAGAAACTAACGTGGAATTCCAATGAATTTCTTAGCTGTTTGTCCACTTCTTGAGCTGTGGGTCGTCTTTCTCTCTTGTGGATGTAAGATTGAAGGGCAATAATGGTAAATGGAATATATGTGACTGTGGGCACAATTTCTTCTGTGATACCTCAAAACACTATCTCATCAAGTTTCTTAAAATTGATAGTGGGATGTTTAGCAAAAGGGTAAATAATGATAATAATCATCTACATTTGTCGGACGATTGTTTTCCCACACAATATGGTCAAAAAACAGCAACCATTTGAGAATATATTCAAGATTCTTTAGTTAGGGAAGCTGTTTTGAGTATAGGGTCCGGATAGCGATTGTGCTGTTGCATAGTCTATGATCACATCCTGATTCACCGGCTAATAGAAGGGAATCTCCAAAATCAGTAATTTTTGCTTTCCAATCATCAAACAGTAGAATGTTGTTGCTGCTCATGTCCCTATGTATCACCATTTCTGGGCTTGAAACAGTTCCATGAAGGAATTCCATCCCGATTGCAATATCGATGCATATTTTAAGCCGAATCACCCACGTAAGACTATCATCCCTCAAGTACCTATCAAGAGTTCCTCTGGATGAATACTCATAAACAATAACCTTTTCATCCTCTTCATCACAGTAGCATTAAAAGAACAATGGCATTTTGTTTATACTCCATAAGGATTTTAAGCTCTGTCATGAATTCAGCTTCTCCTTCAGCAGACTTCCTATCCAACCGCTTTGCAGCAGTGATGTTATGTCCCATTGAGTTACTTTGTATACACTCCCAAACTCTCCATGTCCAATGATATTGTCTTGACTGAAGCTTTGTGTCGCCAACTTTAAGTCTTCAAGTGACAGTTTGAGGTTGTCCTTGTGGTTCTCCTGTCAGTCATCAGTCGATTTGATAAGTAAAAAAAAAAAAATCCCAAAATGCATTTTGGCAAGGTGTAGAGAAGAAGATGATGCTTATGGGATTGAGGAAAAGGGAATTATGTTAAGTTATTTTTTTAGGGGCATTTAATGGACATCAAAACTTGAGATCATTTGTGTTACTAGTTTAGAGAAAGGTACCATCAATATGATTAAAATAATAATAATAAGGATCGTATCTGTAGTTTGACATATACCACATATGAATCTGCCTAGCTAATTTACTTAAAGTTATATCTTGAAAGCATTGACTTACCTGGCAGTGTAATGCTTTTTTAAGTTCGTTGATGACAACTTCTATTGTTGGACGCTGCGCTTGAGTTTCTGCCAAACATCGAAATGCAAGATCTGAGTATATGTCCACAGACTCTTTATCGGGTCCTTTACTTAAAGAAAAGACACGTTCGTCAGTTTCTTCCTTTATCTTGCGATCAACAATTTTCATTAGTGTTCCCTTTACAAAATGATCTCTTGCAATGGGTGCAATTCCTTTCTCATTCACTTTTGTGTATACAGGATCATAGGCCAAACTCCCGGTCAAGATCTCAAGTAACACTACTCCAAAAGAGTAAATGTCTGATTTTTTATTTAATCTTCCATACATCTGATATTCTGGATCCAAGTACGTATTTGTACCTGCAATCATAGTGGTATTGATAGTGCTGGCATCTTGATTTGCTGGGTGGAATTTAGAAAGCCCAAAATCAGCAATCTTGGCCTCCCAATTGTCGCCCAGTAGAATATTCGCGCTCTTGATGTCACGGTGAATTATCTTTTGTTTGTCCTGATCCGTGTTGGTGTGAATGTAATTCAAGCCATGTGCAATATCAAGACAGATTTTCAAACGTTGCATCCAAGTAAGATTAGTCATTTTATCACTGTTTCCCATATAATCTTCAAGACTTCCTTTAGAAGCAAGCTCATAGACAAGGATCATGTGATCACGACCTTCATCACAAAAGCCAAGAAGGGAGATTATATTCTGATGTTTACAACTAGTGAGCGTTTCAATTTCTGAAAATCACAATAACCACCCCCCCCCCCCCCAAACCCAATCCAAAAATATGGTGAGATTTTTTATGCACGGTGCTTTGTTTCTTGGATGTTCACTTTATTCTCCCATCTATCGGAGATGATATACTGCTATCAAAATGTTCGAGTTGTGCTTGTATACCATACCATATCCGCCTGACCCAATGCAATATTTTTCGTCAAAATTCTCAGTAGCCAACTCTATATGATTAAGTCCAATCTTCAAGTGTTCCAAGTCCTTCCACTGCAACATTAACAGCATATATGCTGGTATAGGATATGGGGACTGAAATCTTGAAAGTAATATTGGGTTTTTCTAATGGGAATGATATGTACAGTATATCCCAGTGAACATATTAAATATCATAGTACTTGTTTATAAAATAATATTGAAGGATAAAACATTAAAAGTTTTTACTAATTGTGATATTATTCAACATTTTCTTATTCCACTTATATATTCTTTGCCAATAAATTCATAAACCTTCAATACCATTAACGGATTAAAAATGATTTCTGATTTGTGAGTGTGGCTATGTGTCAGGTCTACGGTAGTTGGCTTAGATAGTGTTTTGATTTCTGATTTTGGGTGTTCGTGTGGTGGCGAGTAAGTAGTTGGGGGTATGAAGGTTGATAATCACAAAATTTATTTACAACCACCCAATAATAGATGCTCCATATTCACCAAACTTGTTAATGGCTCGTTATTCATTTTATAACTGCCGCTGGGTTATGAATACGACACATCCAGTAAAGTCTTGTCTATTTTCTTCGGTCTTGGAATCAAAAATATGAATAAAAATAAACCCCCCCATACGAACCATATGTATCATTCAGGTTATTGTCTCTTTGGTTGTAATAATTTGGATGGACCAGACTTAATACTAAATCTATAAAAAAGTTTATTTCAGTCCATAGTTATCTATGATGGATGTACCATCAATGTTTCTGTTGGAAGTTCCTGGATAATGATCAGTTGATGTTTATAAATGTTATTTTAAAACATATACGTTGAGAGATAGAACAATTGATTATTGCAAAACGTTGATATACATAGTTGACTTTTCTTACTGGGATTTTCTTGTTTCCACTGAAGTTCCAAAGCTTTATCCAAGTCTTTTAAAAAACCGGGTCTATATATGGACGCTTTGCCCGTTCTTTGTAAGCTGTAATTATGGTTGTCTCTGAGATAGATTTTGAATGATTCTGGGTCCCATTGTTTTCGTACATGCGGAACGAACATAACCTTCACTATTGAGGGATTTTTCGTTGACTTTTTTACCCCTATACCATTCTTCTTCTGATTTGCACTCCTTAAGCGCTATGACTTCAATATTACAACGCCCTATGAATACAATACTTGGACCTTGTGGGTCACAACCTCCAGTGTTTTATTTTTTGGGTACTAGGTTACATTCCGTAACAATTTACACGAGTATGAAGAAGATGATGGTAAGAGCTACTGTATTTTTTCAACGTAAGTGCACAAAACCAGACACTTGGGGTTCCCTTTCATAATAATTGTATAAATTTTCGAGCTCCTGATGTTGACAATGTATGTCACTAAAACTTCGTACAGGTCTTTATGGATGTAAACTCAGTGCCTTAAGACACCGATGCTTATCTTCAGTCTTGGCATTCCATGTGTGGGTCTGTTGCTCTCTAGATTTGTTTTGAGATTTTGTTTGGCCTTCCGTCTTGTTTATGATAATCGTAGTGTTCAATTTTCATAAACCCAATAAGAGACACTAATTTCTTATGTTTGAGACCTAGAAAGCATCGAAACTGCCGTACCAAACACACCTTTTGCTATCATCTTGTATCATATTTTCTTATTAGAAACTACTTTACAATTTAGATCGATGAATTGTTCTGAATGTAAGAGACGGCCTTTGCGTAATATTTCCTACACTTAAATTTTCTATGTATTTTCTTGAGCAAAATTGTGGTTGATGATGTTAATATCTTCATTAAGCTCAGTTTATAGGGGGAATGAATATTTGCAGGTCAACGACTTTGTCTCTTTTCTGACATGGGACTATACCAGGGTAGATATGGTGGTCAAATGATCGATTTATGTACCGATACAAATACTAAATTTAGATGTGTTCAAAAATGTCACTTTTCTAAAATTTTATTGACTTACAAAGATAGTAGTAATAGGTAAATAATCACCTTGTCATGATTAGATGATGTATCTTTAACTTTGGCCGCAACTATCGAGTGTTCCTATAATATCATATATGCAGTAGTAAGTAAATAATTTTACTCGTGCTAATATCAATAATTAGAGATTAGCTATTATAGAAAATAGATGAAAGAGAAAAGACCGTCTTACAGGATCTTTGACGTTTACATTTGAATTTCATCGCGCTCTCAAGTTTGTGTAACTAACCTTCTTATATCTTGCTGGGCGTTGGGGATCTTTCTTATTTAAAGAGTAATAGCGCTATTTCTGCGAAATATTTTGAATGATTGCGGTTCCATTTGTTTCCAGAGATCCGAGATTCGATTTTTTTATCATAGCTATTTTCTCTCTGGAATGGATATAGCCTTTGGAGTCAAATAGACTTACTTATCTTGGTGGTCATCCACTGATTTCCTGATACACAATGTAGTCTCAAACATTAGTATCCCAAAGGAGTAATAGATCTGAATGTGGTGTGGCCACCCCCCTCGCCCCTTCTGTCTCTAAATACTGAGTGGGTCTGCCTATACCCCTATCATATCCCAAAACTTTATCAACATTGGAATGAATCATGCTCCGGAGTACGCTTTCGATCTTCCGATGGGAAAGTCTAATTTCACATAACTTGGGTTCCCAGTTTTCATTCCATAGATTGTACCACTCTCAAGTGTTTCGATGTATAAGCTTAATTCGCTGTGCTCATCATAATGGAGTAGCTCAATGATGTGACAACTGAAGCATATCGCCAATCTTCGATCCTCATGTAACGACATCGGGTACTTAGATATAATCGAGACTTCCTGGTCTCAGCGTGATATTGAGGCTATTATATCCATCTTCTTCACAAAACCCAACAAATGAAACTAGATTTTTATGCTTGAGAGTAGAAAGCATTGAAATCTCCATCCAAAACTGTTGTTGTTTTTCATCCCATTCTTTATTCCACCTCTCAGCGGTGATATCAATCAACTCACCGGACCACAAGAGCTGTCCCTTGTAATTATTTCCAAAAAAAGATCCTCCCCAGGAATTTTTGTCACCAAAGTTGTTGGTGGCAAATAGTATATCTGCAAGGGGGATTCTTAAGTGAAGAAGGTCATCGTGATTGACTGAAGACATGATGATGAATGATCAATGAAACAGGTTGTTTGTTGTGGTTACAATACGAGGCTAATGATTGGGTAGTGGTGGTAGTCAATAAGCAATAAATATTAGTTATATATTTTTGATAATTAATGAGGCAGCACATGTGTCGTTTACTGCTAATCTGTTTTCGTGTTTTAGGTAAAGCATCTAACAGCTCGATTAACTTTTGTGAAGTGATAATAATAGATTTTTTTATATATTCATATAAAGATTAAGACAAGCTAACAAACCCATAAAATAAAACCGAATATTGACATTTTGATTATCAACATTACACAAATTGTATCTTGCGTTTAGGAAACTTCCATTCATTGAATAATTCAAAAGTTTGAAAATAAATAGCTAGACATCAAACGCATAGTAATTTAAATTTGTAACTAAAACACCATCAATATATGCAACTTCTTAACAACTACTACTAACAATACCAGAATTCTCAGAGTCTATACTTCAAAGGGATAGAGATAGACGTCATTAAAATTTTGTACAAGATCCAAAAATTAACTACTAAGAAGATTACGAAATCCGAACAAAGATTTTATTTAGGTATATAAACTAGAAGGTTGGAATGAAACGTACCAAAAATTGGAAACACAAAAGCATTGAATCATATGAAGTAGTGTTTTCTTGTGGTTTCACTTGAAACCAAAAGAGCATAAGAATAATTGACCGACTAAACATGTGTTATTTGACCGACTTATAAGCTTATTAAACTTTACAAAAATTAATAACCTTCATTTTTTGAGCTTATAAGCTCATCAACTTGAAAATTCGGTCATTAAAGGCTTTTCAAAAGTTCAACAAACACTTTCTAAAATTCGTCTTTCCATTTATAATCAATTTTTAATAATCGACAACTTGCAATAAAATATATGCATTGATAATTGATTTGTGTCATTTAGTGCTAATCCATTTTTGTGTTTTTTCTTAAGGCGTCAAAAAGCTCAATTTACTATGAAGTGATAACGTTGTTTTTGTTTATATAATTTAAGTTAAAGACAAGCTAACAAAACCATACTAATAATATTCTTGAATTGGACAAGAAATAAAGTTTTAAAAACCATGTTTAGCTAATAATTCTAAAACTTGTGTTAAATTAGCTAAGCAAGTTGTTTACATTATTAATTTATATAAAATTACTAGCTTGTATAATTGTTTATATTTTTGTGTTATTTATTAAACGGGTAAATAAATATACGAGTGGTTTTCATGTTCAGGTTATCCGGTGAAGGTGAGCTTTTTTTACTCAAGTGTTTCGTGGTTCACTCGGGTTAATCCCTGAGACCGTTTCCGTAACCTTTCAGCCACACCCCTAACTGTACACACTTAGTGAGACCTCTTATTTGAAAGTTAAGGATCTTACCACTAGACCATTTCTTGGTGTTCGTATGTTATTTATTACTTCTAGTTTATTACTTTTGTATTACAAAAGGCTCACCAGTCTTATTTGCTCTTTA
This sequence comes from Tanacetum coccineum, assembly GCA_026074375.1. NCBI lineage: Eukaryota > Viridiplantae > Streptophyta > Magnoliopsida > Asterales > Asteraceae > Tanacetum > Tanacetum coccineum. Next base: position 16,002 of record BQNB010006549.1, on the reverse strand, counting down.
GTTTCAAGTTTGGATGTTTATCAAACTATCAAAGCTTGTATGTAACTTAACATGATACATACATAAATAGTTTCATCCTATTCAAAGACTAAAAATACATCAACTAACACGCTATAAACACAGGAACAACCTTGCTCCATTAATTTACATATTAACTGCTGCGCTGATCATCTGTAGATGATCATTCATCTGTAATCAACCATCTGTCGGGCACTGTGCAATAATGCGGACATATTAGGTTCAACAAAGTGATAACAAAATATGTTCATGCTCAATATAGAACATGTTTTAAGCTAGTGAAAGCCACAACAATGAGCATGATTATAACCTAAAAGCCAATTGATCAATGTGGTTTCGTCTTTCGCAATAACTTGAGGTGGATACAAGAAGGTATATGTGGTGGCCCAGGGGTCCAGGTCTGGGTTATCGGGTCAAGCCGTGAACATTTTCATCACAAAATTTACAGTATTAATTTCATAAAGCAAAGTTTACATTTTCATCACAAAATTAAGAACACTTTGATTATCTTTCGACCCGTCGACCATGTTGACCCATTTCCATTTTAGCTAGACTTTCATGCGACCCATTAGGAACAAACCATAACCAAAATACAAAATCATATATGATAGCCTTAGTCTGTCACACCCCCAAATAGTGTCCCGTCCGATTTAGTGTCCGGAGGGCGTGACGTCATCGAATATCTCAAGTACAAAGCATAAATAACGACCTCTAAGGGTACGTTTTAAAAATAAACACTGTTGTATAAATTCAAAATAATAATAAGTTTACATTGATCAAATTTAAAAGATTCAAAAGTTAAAATGCGAAAGCTTAAATAAGTTCAACAATGGTATTTAAGATAAGATAAATGAAATCTTGAAAACTGGTTCGGGCAAATAGACTTTATATAGATCAAGCAACGACATTTATGCTAAGCACCTGAGAAAAACATGCTTAAAACGTCAACATAAAGTTGGTAAATTCATAGGTTTTGTTCAAACGTATTTAATGTGGATACAAGTTTATTCAAAACGTTATGCAACCGTTTATAGGAGATACTACTTCAATTAAAGAGGAATTTAATTTGGCACGAAGCTCTGACATCAGAGCTATACTGAAAGATAGCATGTACAGTGCTATAAAAGCTTGCTCTTCAGGTGTCCGACCAAAGACCACCTAACTATTTCGACATGACATATATCCGTTAGTTCTTGGAAAAACTCGAACTAGTAAGTGCTTCTTACCAGGATAGGGATAATTAGTCCTAATAGATATATTTATTCACTCGCGCTCACTTAACCAACAGGACGGTTACAACAATTAACGATTCATGATAATTCGGGCAATAGTGGTCTAATCGCTACTTAGGCAACACGTAAACGGGGAATTTCTCACGTATAGTACTTGTGTCCAATTTTTAAATCAAGCAATGTTTCTCACCCCAAGTTATAAAACAGTTATTCAAAACAAGTAAAGGTGGCTATGATTCTCTCCATTGATTGGTGAATTAAAGAAGAATAGTCAAGAATAAAATCACACGATAACGAATGACGGTTCGTAAAGACAACCCATGAAATGATGGTTTGGTTTAATATCAGAGTAGCAACGAATTACGGATAATGCATAAGTATATACTAGTGTACTTTTGTTAATATATTTACAAAAATTAACGCTTGCGACCGTATAGTAATTAAAATGTTTCGTAAATAAAACGAATAATAATATGTATATTAATATTATATACATATAAGTAATTATGTAAAAATATATATTTTAAATATATATTTATATAAATATAATTCGGCACTTTATTCAATTCCCGTATATCTCGTTTTATCATATGCTTTTTTCTAGTATTTACTAAGTATAATAATTTATAAAAATTTTGGCATGACCCGTTCGTGTTTACACGTTTTTCCAAAGTCGAAGACTTTATTTAAAACCATTTTTCAAATCACTTTCAATCCACTTTTCACAATTTCAAATTATATATCAAATCTCGTTTCATAATTTATCAAAAGACCGTTTCTACCCTTATAGGGCTTTTAGGCCCAATAAGCCAAATCTTTTCATTCATACGTCCAACGTTCAAAATAAGTTAAATGTAACTTATCCAAGTCATACACTATTAAATAAGCTATTTATGAACTTATTCAATAAGCTACGGTCGGGCCTTGGCCCGTTAAGTTCAAAAATGTAGTTTTACTTATCCGTATCATCCGATTAGCAAAACATTAAATAATAAACACGCGACTTAATAATAAGCTATCAATCGGCTCACAATAAGCCAATTAATAAAAACCCGACCACATAAGCTCGAAAATAAGCTCATTGTGTTAGGCTTGTTTATGGGACGCGGTTATGAGCCCAATAAGCTATATTCGGGTTTATTTATTAAGCCGAATTAGTTTATCATTTGTCCTTTCAAATTAAGCTATAAAATAAGCTAATAAAATATAAGTCAAACCAAAATAAGCTAAACAAATGTTTTCCTTTCTTTTTTAGTTTGGGCCGAACCAAAATATAATCCAATAAGCTGATATAATCAAATAAGCTTTAAAAAGCTTATTTCTATTAAGCCGAATAAATTAAGCTCTAGCATAACATTTTTATTATACGTAAATAACCAAGATCAAAAAAACTATGATTTTCTTATATTTCGAACCATATATATAACATTTTAAGGTTTATGTAGTTTTAAAATCTTGTTTTGACAAAATAAGTTGTACAACTAGCATGTATGTATCAAGATGATTAGGAAAGTACAAGTTAATTAAGAATTTGAAGACTTACAAAGTTTAAAGGTTTTATTGAAGGAAAGAATAAGATTTCGAACCAACCCTAACGATGTATAACAAATACCCGATCGATACAAATGATCAACCTTTAAACAATTTTTAAGAGTTTGTTTGTGCAGCTAGAACAACATGTTTTGTATACGCCTCTCTTTGAACAAAGGATGATTTGGGATCCTGGAATTAAAGTGTTCAAGATTTAGACGCTACACCTTGAGGACAAGGTGTTTTTGTGGGACGGAGTAATGATACGATCCTGGATTATAATTATTAATTATTATTTATTTAGTTTATTTAGTTTCCTTTTATTTAATTATCTTAAGGACCAAGTTAAGTCTAGGATCTTTTATTATAAATAGGGCATTAGTATTGTAATCTTATCATGTTGAATATTATGAATGAATTAGTGATTTGATATCATTATTGGGAGAAATATCGGCCTCTCGAAAGTTGATCACCTATCTTTACTTATCGTTATTGTTCTTTGCATCTCTTTTATCGATCCGGTTCGTATCAAATTTCATGGTTGTGAAAAAGAGACCAAAAACTAAGAATTTATGGTTGTGAAACAGAGGACCAAAACAGGGGTATTCGTCTACCAACGGTTGAAAATAGAAATCAAGCTATGGACTTCAAGCACCTAGTAAATATCAAACATAACAGCCGGACACCAACTTACACTATCGTAATTAGTCGAGAAAAAACTGAAATCTTAAATGCTTAATTTGAAGTATCCATTACTCAGGTTGTTTACATTTCAACTAGCACGTACTCCATTAGTTGACAAAAAAGGTAACATAAACTACCACGTTTATCAATGTGAGGGATCCATTACTTTCCTGCTCATAAAAAAACAGCAAAATCCAATTCATAAAAAAGTTTTTATTTTTGTCACAAATACACAATTATTCAAAAAAAAACCTTCGAGTCCTTTTGATGACCCGAAAAAGTACATGTCGTGGCATGTTTCCAGATTATGCAATATATTACACTGCTAAACACAATGCAAGTTCAAAAAACATAAGTGTGTCGTATACTAATTATTACGCTACCTTAAACTTATTATTATGCTACCGTAAACATCTTGCTATGCATAAAATGGTAAAGTGAGTAACTTCAACGTTAAAAAAGTATAGTTAAGAGATACTTCTAACAGAAATGCATATGTACCCTTATCACTTAATACTAACAAATGAAGAGAGGTAGAGAGAATAACCTTGATTCGGGAAGAGATTTCCACTCATGTAGACAACTGGTTCCGTAGGAAAACATTGTCGCTGAAACCATTTCATTTCTTCCTCCATTACCATCGAATGACAACAACTGTTATATAACAAGAAGGTAATCAGACTCAAATTTTATGGCGTGTAGCAGCATGTGTGATTTTGAATTATCCCTCAAAAAGGAAAAGATATATAGATTACAGGAAACACCAAATAAACGAGATACAAGAATGAATTGATTACCACTTTGTCCTGTTGAAGGATAATTCCTTTAGAAAAAATATCGTAAAGTTCCTCTTTCTTTTTGGCAGAATAGATGTCTGGGCACTTTGACATCTGGATTATTTCTTTATAGTCTGTGGGCAATTTGGTATCCCATTTCTCATAATCCTCCTGGATATACATTTAGTAAATTACGGTCTTCCAATTTAAAATACAGTTTAAGGCCAAAGTTTAGATACATATGAATCAAAAGTTAGTCAGCTTTCTCAAATATAGAAACTAACCTGGAATTCCAATGCTTTCTTAAGCTGTATGACCACTTCATGAGTTGTTGGTCGTCTTTCTCTCCTGTGATGTAAACATTGAAGGGCAATCCTGGTAAATGTAGTATATGACTGTGGCACAATTTGTTCTTTGATACCCTCGAACACTAACTTATCAAGTTTTCCAACATGATAGTGTTGTTTAGCCAAAAAGGGTAAATAAAGATACTCATCATCTAATTTAACGGATGATACTTTCCCACACAATATGTCAAATAAGACTGCACCCAATGAGAATATATCAGACTCTTTGGTTAAGAAGCCTGTTTTCGAGTATAGTGGGTCACAATAGCCAATTGTGCCGGTAACATTGTCGATGACATAGTCTACATCCTGATTTGTTGGACATACTAAAGAAAGCCCAAAATCACTAATTTTTGCTTTCCAATCATCAAACAGTAGAATGTTGCTGCTGTTGATGTCCCTATGTATCACCATTTCTGGACTTGAAACAGTTCCATGAAGGAACTCCAACCCGATCGCAATATCAATGCATATTTTAAGCCGCATTGCCCACGTAAGACTATCATCACTCAAGTACTTATCAAGACTTCCCCTCGATGCATACTCATAAACGATAATTTTCTCATCATCTTCATCACAGTAGCCTACAAGACCAATGACCTGTTCATGTTTATACTCAATAAGGATTTCAAGCTCTGTCATAAATTCAGCTTCTCCTTCCGCAGATTTCCTACCCAACCGCTTTGCAGCAATGATTTTGTGCCCATGAGTGTGACCCTTGTACACATTCCCAAAATCTCCATTTCCAATCAGATTGTCTTGATTGAAAGCTTTGGTGGCCAACTTTATGTCTTGAAGTGACAGTTTGAGGCTGTCCGTGTGGTTCTCCTGCGAATCATCGGACAATTAGTCGATTTGATAAGTAAAAAGTAACTCAACTATTTGCTATCTAAACCTCCTTTAAAGTCTCTAAGTTGAGGGGGAGTGAGGAGGTTTATTGGCGAATCGCTGACTTGGTAAAGGTTAAGATTAAAACAATATGTCATAAAAGTTAAGGACTAAAAAAAGTTAAATGGTAAGATGGTTAATTTAGTAAAAGATTGAGGATTAAATATTAGTTACACAAAGTATAATGCATGAAATGTCACATACTACTATGAAGAATATAGGGTTAATGGCATTTAATAGCAACGTATTTTCTCATTTGAACCATTATCAGACACGAACCAAAAAAAGTACCACAATACCCATCCAACTTTCAAATTCTGATTCATTATCATACGTTTTAGAGTCATCTCTTGCACCGTTAGTCCTTTTGACTAACGACCGTTTGTAATTAACTCAAAAATATGTTTTCTTTTTCTTTTCTAATTATTTTTTAAAATTTCTTATTATTTAATTATCATACGTGTATAAAAATGTATAGAAATATATATATAAAAACGGATAAAGGACTAACGATGCAAGAAAAAGAAAACATATTTTTTAGAAAAGAAAAAGATAATTAGAAAAAAAATTATATAAAAACGGATAAAGGACTAACATGTATAAGAAAATATCAGATTTTTCACGTTTTTTTTTACTTTTTTCACCTTTTTTTTCGTTTTTCACGTTTTTTCGAAAAAAAGTTTTTTTTTCGTTTTTTCCGTTTTTCACGTTGTTTTCTCGTTTTTTTTCCGTTGTTGAAATTTGCATAAAGTCATATATGAAATAACACTATATCATATATGATTATAACAACTAAATTAAATATGACATAACACTAATATTCATATATGACATAACACAATCATATATGATTTAACACTAACATCATATATGATTTAACAGTAAATCTAAATATCATATATGATTCTCATGCAAGTTTCAATGAGAAAAAGTCGAAAAAAATATGAAAAAAACGGAATTTTTTTTTTGTCGAAAGTATATCAAAGTGAGAAAACGTGAAACAAAACGTGGAAAAAAGTGAAAAAAACGTGAAAAAATATGAAAAAAATGTGAAAAAAGTTGAAAAAAACGTGAAAAAGTGAAAAAAACTTTGAATTTTTTTTTTTGTCGAAAATATATCAAAGTGGATATCTATAGAAAGATAATTAAATGTTCATCGTGATGGTATATTTTTTTTCGCTTGACGATTAACGGTTTGAGAGATATTAAGATTGATAAAAAAAGGTTGAAAATACTTTTTGGTTTCACTCTTAGTCCATTAATTAAAATGAATAGATGAAAGGGTGAAGATTGGTCCCCTGTTATCCACAAAAAACTTTGTATCCAAATGAACCTAAATCTAATTATTTATGATGCACATAATTCTATATAATATATATATGTTATTTTTGAAAAAAGATTCTCTTAAGTTGTGGTCAAACATGATTGATCATGTTATGTTTTTTGTGAGGGGAAATAAATAAGTGGGCCCTTGATTTTCATTAAAAGAAAAAGTTATAGTACATTTAACTTACATTTGTGTTTGGTGAACATGATTGTATCATGTTTGACTCAACTTTGCGAGGATTCTAATCCGTTATTTTTTTAGTTTGGTAATCATATCGTGGACAACAACAACAGTATCCAAACCCGCCAGAGCGAGATATGGTTTCAATTATATTGTTTGTAAGTCTTAATTTAAAAAATATCTTTATTCTCAAATATCAATTAATATATATTACTATTTAAGAACAATGATAATAACTAAATCTTATAACAAACTACATTTTATTATTTTAATAACAAAATAGACTTTTCGCATTGTAAACTTGGTTAATCTTTTTTTAATTGTAGTAAATAATCAGTTAAGCCAAAGTTTGAAAGGTTACTAAAACATGTTTTTTTGAGCAAAAACAAACTGGACTAACTAAAATGCTACAAACTGAATTGTTAAAAATGCATTTTGACCACAATGCATTGTGGTTACCGCATTTTTATCAATAAAGGTAATGTCAATATGATAAAAATAAGAGAAATATGCAAATATGCTCCCTGTGGTTTTCCAAATTTGCAGATTTGCTCCCCAACTTCACGAAAGTGCAGGCGGCCTCCTCAAAACGAAACTTGTGTCACATTCATGCTCCCTGGCAGGGAGCACGAGTGCAATGGAAGTTTCATATTTCCCATTGCATTCGTGCTCCCTGCAGGGAGCACGGTCTAGTGCCAATGATAAGTGTCAAAATGTGGGAGGACACCTGCACTTTCGTGAAGTTGGAGAGTAAAGTCTGCAAACTTTTGACAAACATTTTTTTGGTTCGTGTCTGATAATGGCTCAAATGAGAAAGTACGTTGCTATTCAATGCCATTAACTCAAGAATATATGAGGAGATTATAAAGTTATTCAAAAAAATTACGCACCTGACAATATAATGCTTTTTTAAGCTCGTTGATGACAACATCTATTGATGGGCGTTCGACTTGAGTCATTGCAAGACATCGAAATGCGATTTTTGTAAATATGTCCAAAGACTCACCATTAGGGCCTTTAGTCAAAGAAAAGACATGTTCATCTGTTTCTTCTTTTATCTTGTGATCAACAATTTTCATTAGTGTTCCCTTTTCAAAATGATGTCGTGCAATGGGTGCAATCCCCATCTCGTCGATGTCGGTGAAAATATGATCATAGGCCACCCTCCCAGTCAAGATCTCGAATAGCACAACTCCAAAAGAGTAAATGTCTGATTTCTTATTTAACTTGCCAGACTTCGAGTTCTCATAATCCGGATCTAAGTACATAGGTGTACCTGCAATCGTACTGGCATTGAAAGTACTAGCGTCTTGATCTGCTGGGTGGAAGATGGAGAGCCCAAAGTCGGCAATCTTAGCCACCCAATTATCGCCCAATAGAATGTTCGCGCTCTTAATGTCACGGTGTATTATCTTTTCTTTTTCGTGATCTGTGTTGGTGTGAATGTAATTCAAGCCATGTGCGATATCAAGACATATTTTCAAACGTCTCATCCAAGTAAGATTAATCATTTTGTCACTGTTTCCCAAATAGTCTTCAAGACTTCCTTTAGAAGCAAGCTCATAGACAAGGATCATGTGATCAGAACCTTCATAACAAAATCCAAGTAGGGAGATTATATTTTCATGTTTACAACTAGTCAACGTTTCAATTTCTACGTTGAACCCTTGTTCTCCTTTTGGACTCTTGATGCATTTTATGGCTACAGTACTTTGTTTCTTGGGAAAACCACATTTATTTTCCCCGTCTATCGACGATGAATTGCTGCTGTCAAAATGTTCGAGTTGTGCCATGTATACCACACCAAATGCGCCTGACCCAATGCGATATTTGTCGGAAAAATTCTCGGTTGCCAACTCGATATCATTAAGTGCAATCTTCAAGTGTTCCAAGTTCTCCCACTGCAAAATTGTGGACAACGTAATGAAAGATAATGATTGAATTAGACAAGATTGAGAATCATGTAATAGTTGTGATATTAATAGAACGTACAAAGTAATACAAAAAACTCGAAATCCCAATTATTTATTTTCAGCCAATGGATTCCGTAAGCATAGATATCAGTTAGGTTCTAAGTTTAAAAATGATTTGTGATGTGTGAGAGTGATTTGTGAGTGCAGGGTCCATGGTCGATTGCGTAGATGTTGTTTATTTTTTATGGATTTCTAATTTTGGTCGTTATCGTGTGGTGCTGGAAAGAGATTGAAGGGGGTACGGAGGTGTCATCTCAATAAATTTTAACCACCGATAAAAGTTGCCCGATATTCAACAAACTAGCTCTTAAACGCTTTTTATCATTTTAGATTAGCCACGGTTATGAATATGGAAGACATAGAAATTCTTTTCGCTAATTCTACGTACAGGGGTCAAATTTCAAAGACACATGGACCATTAGAGTGAAATTTACTCTTATTGTTTATTACGAGAATCTATATCTATATCTAAGATCATACTATATATCAAGCATATACCCTTTTTATATGAAAGAGAAAATTTAAGGAAAAAAGTTGTGTTGCTAATTTACCATTAATACATAAAACAATAACTTATGCATGAGAAATTTGAAAAACTTATATTTATTAGTTTCTAGATTAAATATTGAAACAAATTAAACACTATTGTTTTGATTTCTGGTTTTTGGGTGGTGATCGTGTGGTGGCTAGAAGGAGATTGAAGGGGTCACCGGATAAAAGCTGCCCCAGTATTCAACAAACTAGCTTGTTAACAGTCGTTATCGTTTTAGACTGCATGCGTTATGAATATGAGATATGAGAAGTGTCTTGTTTAATTTCTTCGTAACAGGGGTCAAATGTAAAGACCACCATGGACCATTCGTGCAATTTACTCTCTTGTTTATTAATTAGAAAAATTGCCTCAAAGTAAGAGTTGATGAAATTTAGAATTACCTTCGAGTGACTGGATGATGCACCATCAATTGCGTTTCTTGGAAGTTCCTAAAAATTATGCAAAAGAATATGAAATGAGTTAATTATATACTAACAGACACTCCCTATTACAGTATCATATATTTTAAAAAGTTGATAAGCAAGTTAATTTTCTTACCGGATTTTCATATATTGATTGAAGTTTCAATGCTTTCTCAAGTCCTTTGACAACCTGATCTATATATGGACGATCTGCTCTCTCCTCTTTAATGCAGCAAAATGCTGTCTCTGAGAAGATTTTAAATGATTCTGCGTCCATCTGACTTTTTAAATGTGGATCGATCATATCATCCAAATGAGATTTTGTCAGTTGACTTAATAACCCCTCTCCCAGCTCATCTTCATCGAGAAGAACAGCACTCCTTCCACACAATACCTCGAATAATACAACACCAAATGAATACACATCAGACTTGTGGGTCAAACCACCAGTTTTTTTATATTTTGGGTCCAGATATACATTCATAACAATATCACGAGTAAGAACAAGACGATGCCTCCGAGCTACTGTATTTTTCAATGAAAGTCCAAAACCAGATAACTTGGGTTCCCATTCGTCATCTAGTAAAATTTTTGAGCTCTTGATGTTGCAATGTATGACACTAAAATCACGTCCAGCATCATAATGAATGTAACTCATTGCCTTTGCAACACCAACACATATCTTCAACCTTTGCATCCATGTGAGGGTCTGGTTACTTAGATGTTTTGAAAGACTTTCATTGGCCTCCCTCTTGTATATGATAATCTTCACGCCCTCCTCATCATAAAACCCAATAAGAGACACAAGATTCTTATGTTTCAGACTAGAAAGCATCAGAATCTCCGTCCAAAACATTTTGCTCTCATCTTTTACAGAATCAGATAGGAGAACCTTTCCAATAGTATCAATGAACTGTTCAGAATGCAAGAGACGGCCTTTGTAAATTATTCCACGCATAGTTTCTGTGATGATGTTTTCGAGAGCAAATCCGTTGGTTGTGGATTTTATATCTTCCATACTGAGTTTAAAACGAGAAAGATCATTGCGGGAAGACATGGTCTTTTTTCCGGATACAACGCGTGTTGATACGAAGTTCACTGATCCCTATATGTATCAAACAAGAAAAAAATTACCATGTGTGCAGTACAGGATGAAACACTTCAGTGAGTTTATTTATGTATGCAGTTTTAACATTTATCAAAAAGAAAATAAATGATATGTTCTCCTACCTGGAATTTTTTTTTTTTTTTCCAAACTCCTGGTTACGTCTGTATTTATAATTTAAGTGACTTACAACAGGAGTTAAAAGAAAACAATTACCTTGTCATGACTTGATGATGTACCTTCAACTTCAGCTGCTGCTATGGAGTGTTCCTTTAACATCATAATCATAAATACACTAATAAGTACTTATCATTAATCAAGAATAATAAACATAGAGTACTTGTTATGATAGAAAGATGAAAGAGAAAAACTGTCTTACCGCTTTTTGACATTCCTTTTGAAGTTTGAACGCGTTCTCAAGTCTTGTAACAATCTCATCTATATTTGGGCGTTGAGATGGTTCTTCATTCAGACACATATACGCTGTTTCAGCAAAAACATTTCGTGATTGCCGATCCATTTGTTTCCATAGACCAAGATCAATTATATCATCAAGTATTTTCTCTTTATAATGGAAAGTGGCGACCGGAGCTAAATACTTATTATCGCCGTAGTCAGATACTGATTTCCTACTACACAGTAGTTCAAACAATACTATCCCAAATGAGTATATATCTGACTTTTGGCTTACACTATGAGTCTTTATATATGTTGGGTCTGTATACCCCAGCGTACCATAAAGAGTATCGTTGAATGAAAGGTGCCTTTGAGATGATTTAATCTTCATGGAAACTTGAAAATCACATAACTTGGAATCCCAGTCATCATTTAATAGAACTGTGTAGCTGTTGATGTCCCGATGTATTAAGCTAAAATTGCGTGGTTCGTCATAATGAATGTAGCTCAATGCATGCGCAAGACCAACAGATATCTCCAATCTTCGTACCCATGTCAGCATCGGGTCATTTAGATAGTTTTTGAGACTTCCCCTGGTCTGATGCTTGTTAACTATGATCTTCTCACCATCTTCATCACAAAACCCAACTAATGAAACAAGATTTTTATGGTTGAGATTATATAGCATGGAAATCTCCATCCAAAACTGTTGTTCTCCTCCATCCCATTCTTTATTTAACCTCCGAGCAGCGATATTAATAGACTTGCCGGACCATGAGAGTTGTCCCTTGTATTCATTTGCAAATCCATCTTTGCGGGTGAGATTTTCATCAGCAAAGTTGTTGGTAGCTGATAGTATATCTTTAAGAGGAATATACATGTGATCAAAGTCGTTGCTGGAACAGGACATTATCTGTTTATCAAGTATATAGGGTTTAGTAAAAAACTCAAAAACACCTCATAAACTTTACTGTATATATCAAATTATAATTTAACTTTTTGAGGTATATATCACTTTAACGGGTGTTAGTGTGACCCATTAAAGTGAAGGACCAACGATAAATAACGTTTCGCACTTAAGGACGAACGGTACATATATGTATCTATATATATGTATGTATATATATATGTATGTATATATATATCTATGTATATATATGTATACATATAAATACACACATATATATGTATACACATATATAAACAAGAATGAATCGTGACTATGTATTTGACCTAATCTTATTGACAGTTTCTAAAAATTAATAATTTCGAAATTCCTTTATTACCCTTGACTGATTAGATATTATTTACCTAGCACTCCTTTTAATTAGAATAGTTACATTAATGGCACAAGTCATCTCATCCATTGATGACATGATCTAACGGTTTAAAATTGGTTCTGTACATACATATATGTTTTTTATGTACGTACATACTAGCAGGAGACCATAAATTATAAAGGAATTTATATAAAAAAACAAATATGAGATTTTATATATATATATTATTATTTTTAATATTTATATTATATAAATTTTGCATAATTTACATATTTTTATTAAATTTATTCGTTTTCCTTTTGTTTTTAGTTATGTATGTCATAAATATGTTACAAAAATTCATATTATGTCTGATATGGGTTAAATTTTAATTAAAGCCTATCAAGTTATTAGTTAGGCCATTTGTATAAGCTAGTTATTGGGCTAAGAAACATTTAAAAACACAAGTTATTAAGGTTAGGTTAAATTGAACATATATTTTTATGTGTTTTTGTCTCGACCAAAAACAAACTCAATTTAATTTTGACTGGTTATTTACCAATGAGATCGCTCGGTTTTACATCCGTGTCGAAATCAAGCGGCCTGATTGGTCCAATTAATTTTTCATAAAATTATTCTGCCAAAAAAAACTCTGAAATGATGTAATTCTTTTATTATAGATGAAGATGATTTTTGTGGACCTGGTTCAGTTAACGTATAGATGAAGATGATTACTAATGGCTTTTTGTGTTTTTTTAAATTCTTTTTAATTGGTTTTTTTTAACCAGCTTTGAGCGCTCTTTGGTCCGGGAAAAATAAAGGAAGGGGAAAAGAGTGTGTTTTGGGAAATATGTATTGGTGGTAATAAAATAATAATAATGTAATTGGTCAGTTAAGAGAATATGCAATGCATAACTTTTTCAAATGCTTTTTATTATTTTAAAAAGTCTTTCGAAGACATTTTTTTGAATTGCAAACTTGAACTTTTCGAAAAGCTTTTCAAAATGACTTTGTATACTAGAAGCCTTTGAAGCATTGTACTATACACATATTTTAATTAAAACATCACTATAAACCTTCATTTTGATGTTAGTTTCTCTTTGTAAAAAGCTTTTGTCAAAATTTTACCATTGAAGACATAAACTGCAATAGGTTTTTGATATTAAAAAAGTAATAAAATTAAATGATAAAAAGCTTTTTAATGTTTTAGCACTGTTGATCAAGTTGTGCTTAGATATTGCTTCAATATTTTCTCTAACATGAACAAATTTACGATATTGGGGTGTGCCTACGAGTTGCGACCTCAGTCATAGAATGCCACCCCCTGCTTCTTTTGCTTCTTTTTTTCTTCTAATCTTCCTTTGGCAAAATACTGCATTCAATTGTCATCCATGGCACTTTTGAATATAGCTCAGTTGTTCATTTTAATAGGCCCGTCTCTTGGGGGTATATAGTTGTAGATTTCTTCAACTACTACCTTGTGTAGGTGTATTTTGGACAATAACTATTTTGTCACTATATATAGTTGTGAAGTGATTAAAAAAACATGTGACATTTCTCTGAGCAACTATAGTTGGTTTCCAAATGGCTGCTAAAACCAACTGAGCTTTCAAAGCTTTTCTCGTTAACTATGTGAATTTATCAAATTTCTCTTTATATTGTTATTGCGGTTAAGGATTGATTTTATCATGACTATTATCCATGAAACTGATTTACCGTATGGATTAGTTAGTATATAGTCAAATAGGTGCCTTAAACCAAAATATATTTGACTCAATTATATAATCTCATCCCTTTTGCCATTTATTTTGATTGGGTTGCGTTGTTATTTCCAATAATATATGAGGTCATCTTAGAGGAAAAGAAGTCCATTTAACTCAAATGGTTGCTTGTGTAATCCTTGCTATAAAATGCCTAGGTGAAAATGTACTGTTAAGCTTTATTTCAATGTTATCAATAAATTTTACTAAATTAGATTCTTTTAATTACAGTAGAAACTCTATAAAATAATACATTTGGGACCACCAAAATTTATTAATTAAAAAAGTTATTAATTAATCGATAAATTAATAATTATTAATTTATATATTAATACACTTGCGAACTGCTTTCGTCATTGTAAACTT
>BQNB010006548.1:20352-87581 GCA_026074375.1 Tanacetum coccineum | reverse complement strand
ACATGACAAACACTACTTAACTTTATTTTTGGTTTTTTAGTAGACTTTATAAGCTACAAATTCAAAGATAAGCTAAAAACAGACCAAATAAGCTACAAGCAGTTCTCAATAAGTAATTTGAACTTCATTTAAGCTAAGAAAAATCTAATTGAAAAAGCTGTTTATGCAAAATACCCTATTTTTGGTTTTTATGAAAAGATAGGAACTAAAATGCAGGCTATAAAACAGATAACTAAATAAGATTTTTAAACAAACTGTTGATGCAGTTGCCATGCATATGAACAAAATCCTATAAATGCAGATTTAAGAACCTTAATTCTACTCTATTTTAACACTAGGCTAAATGCAAATTAAGCAAAGACAAAAGCTAGAACTGAATAAAACTAATACTGCAAATGCTAATTGACAGATTTGAGCTTTTAATGAACTAACTTATGAAAAACTAGATTGACCCTAATCTATCTTATAAAATTAGCTTAAACAAACTTAAATGAGTTATCAAAACAAATATCCAAAGACCAATTGGCCTCTAGCAGTATTAACTTGTGGTTAATACTGCTATGCCAAACACCCCTTTAAAAATTACAATTTCCAACTAAGCTTATGAACTAGAGATCTAATGAACAAAAGTTCAATACCAGATAACAAACAGCTAAAAACAGACCTTATGAGCTTATACTAACAATCAAATAAGCCAGAATCTAACAGCTTAATCATTATGCTAATTATTTTTGGTTTTTGACAGATTTTTAAGACAGAATATGAAAACAAAGATTTAAAACTAAAAATCAACTACAATAAGCATAAATCTACTATAAAGAGCATTAATCAGCTAACTAAGACAGAAATAAGCAAATAGATAAGTAAATGAAACAAACAGCAAACAAAGATAGAATTAAGTTATAAATTTAAAGACAGAAAAAGTAAATTGATGCAGAACCTGAAATCCCAGCTAAACAGGGATTATTGCTCAAAAAGAGCTTATGTCTACAAGCTCTGGCTTATTTAGAATAAGCCAGTGAGATCCATGGACCCTTCCAGGTTTGGTCCATCATCCAAGTTTAAGCTATGGTACATTTGAGGGAGAATTTGAGTATGATAAAGCTTATTTAAACTTTTTGAGCTTAAATGAGCATATGACTAGCTTAAGAAGCTTATTAAGAGCTTATTGAAAATTTTAAACCATATTGCATTAAGTAAGACAGATTTAAACACAAACTTAACTATGAAAAGCAACTTTTATTAATGAAAACGAGATTACAATACTTAAAAGAAAGGTTACAAGTATTTAAATGACATTAAAATTGAAAATTACATGATAAGCTAAAATTATTATCTAAAAAAACTCCTCTCTGTGTGTGAATGTGAGGGGCTTTTTATAGCCTGCAAGAGATGCTTCTAGGAGTCTAGCCCGCTCCTCTATCCCTTGATCTTGGCCTTTCATTCTCTCCTCATCATTGGATCCTAACTTTGAGCCGTTGGATTAGATTTGATCACACGGATTGCCAACATGGCATTCCGTGTGTCAGTCCATTTGTGCTTCTTTTACACTCACTTTAGTGTAAAAATCCCTTTCCCCGTGTGTTTCTTTCCATGCCCGCGTGTCCAATCTTGTTGGGGATTGACCAATGGAAGGCTCATGTGACGTATAACTCTGCCACATCATTCCTTGGCACTTGAATCACTTAGCCACGACCTTAATTTTCATTTGCCCTTTGATTTTGACTCGAGGTAAAATGGAGGTGACGATGAATAGTGGTAACAAAATTTCCGCTTATTTTTATAAGGGTGTGTTTGTTTTGACTATCTTTGACCCAGGGAAAAATGTGTTTGACTTTGGGCTTATACGAAAAGATTGGGCCTAGGTGAATTGGTTTCGGGCTTGGGTTTTATAAGGAGGTTAACGACCGTTATCTTTTAGTATTAAAAAGATAACGGTGTTAGGGTTTTAGGGTTATTTTTGAAATATGTTTAACAATGAGGGCTGTTTTGGGTATTTTTGGGTTTTGTCATTTAGTGAGTTAACTTTTGTTGACCAAGGGTTGACTGGAGATGACTTTTGACCTTTCTTGCTATCAAATCCTCGGCTCTTGTACACTCTTTTCCATCTCGTGTCCGTGTTTGTCCGGTTTTGACCTTTTTCTTGCGATTTTTGCTATATCCATACCTACACAATCATAAAGACAAAACAAGCAATATACAAGCATTTTAAGCACAATTTTGTCTTTTATGGGTCATTTTTGATGTAAAATGGATATGTGATTTTTCACATATCAAACACATAACATATAATAGCTACTTAAAAGTCCATGAGTAACTTGAACCACATAATCACAAAAATCAAAACATTTCAAAACATATTTTGCATCGCTTCCATCCCAAGAAAACATAGTAAAATAGGACTATGAAACTCACCTGATGTTCAGCTTACTTGACAAGATCTTGCACATAATCTAATCATAACAAAACACAAGTTACACTCAGTTAGGCTAAATGCCTAAGCCAATGTAACAATAACATGATGGACCTCTAAACCTAACACTAAGTTTATGATCCTTTATATGCATCTCACAAATCATTTTCATACTCTATATAGTCTTAACCCTTAACTTCGAACTTTTTAGTTTTCGGTAGAAATTTATAGTTACTTTATGACTACAAATAAAATACTAAATCACCTAATTGATGGTTTTACTTGCATTCCCTAGTTCCCCAATGAGTTGTGAGCTACTGTGATTTTTTAGAAAAAATAATATTAAGTGGACTATTTTATAAAAATTAATCTTTGCAAAGTACTCAGATTCGGATCTGATCGAACCACTCAAATGTTTGACTTGACCAGACCTATTTAGACACTTGGGAAAATTCTACCAAAATTTCAGAAATTCATATACATCATGAACTTACTACAGTAGTAGTTTCGTTTATTAAAACAAAGTTTTGATATGGTTTTTGACCTCATAAACACAACTCAGAATATGATCCGAATTTACTGTTTTGACAACTTTTCTTGTGAAAATTATTTGACTAACTTTCCGACCTCAAAATCTTTCAGGACTGTATTTTTGGAAAACTAAACTCGCTGAACTTATCAATCGACATAAGATTCATAAAAAATCTCGTTACAAATCATGAGATAACATTCAAACAAGATGACTCAAAATTCTGCTCAACCCTAAATTCAATTTTATCGCGTTCTAACTCTAACCGAATACATCAATATGATTCTAATTAAACCCTAAACACTTCTAATTAAGTTTAACATTATAAATTTACAGATTTTTATGAACCTTAATTTATCCATCACTTTGTTGTTACATGAATAGAAAAGAAAGTTAAAACAGTTAGTGTTTTTAAACATACCTTGATCCTTAATTCTTGAAACCTTAAATCACCAAATTGATCTTGAATAAAAAAAAATTTCTTCTACTCTGGGGTTCGACCGGATATAAAAAAATATGGGATTATGGGTTTGTATTTATAGTGCAAAGAAGGAAGTTTAGATAATTTCCAAATTAGAATTCCACTTTTACTAAAATTAGTTTTCTTTTTTTTCTTCTTAAACTGGCCGAACAACACCTTTTTATTTTTATTTTTTTAAATTTTATTTATTTATTATTATTTACACAAAAACCCTTTAATTTTGTTATTTTTATAAAACCTTTATTTATTTAGACATCCTTCTAAATAAAACTAGTTTTAAATACCTAAAAATAAATTCACTTCATACTTTATTTCTCCAACTTAATAATACTAAAATTCATTAACTAAATTTCTAAACCAAATTTTCTATCCTCGCGAATTCCTATTATCTAAATACGTATACATATATACATATAAATACGTACACACATAAAATTTTACCATCATTTTCATTGTCACTAAAATGTGAACATAATGAAATATCTATAGCAACCATAACTTCAATCACCATGATACGATCACGCTCAATGGATTTGTAACCAACTCACATAAGATCGCATAAACACATAATTATCATAACACATTGTGAAACTCAAGTCAATGTTAACGGTTGACTAACCTGCTCAAAACACAATTGTCACAGTATCCCCTCCTTAGGGAAATCTCGTCCCGAGATTTAACCACTAGATTCACTAGAATTGGCAATAAACAGTTGGGGATACCTAGCCTTCATATGGTCCTCGCGCTCCCATGTAAACTCAGGACCACGCTTTGAATTCTAACTTACTTTAACAATAGGAATCTTACTACGTTTTAAAGTCTTAACCTCACGATCCATAATCTCTACGGGTTTCTCGACAAAATGAAGAGTTTTGTCGACCTCGATCTCGTCCAATGGCACATGCAAGTTAGCATCCGCCAAACACTTTTTCAAATTTGACACATGGAATGTGTCATGCACCTCACTCAATTCATTAGGCAACCTTAACCTATAAGCTACAGGACCAATCCTTTCAAGGATTTCAAATGGTCCTACATACCTTGGTGCTAATTTACCTTTCTTCCCAAATCGCATCACGCCTTTCCAAGGCAACACTTTCAGTAACACTTTATCTCCAACCTCGAACTCTAGGGGCTTACGTCTATTGTCAGCATAGCTCTTTTGACGATCTCTTGCCGCTTTGAGCTTCTCCTTGATTAAAACTACCTTGTCGGTTGTCTCTTGTACCAACTCAGGCCTAATCAAACTACTTTCCCAAATTTCAGCCCACAAAACGGGCGACCTACATTTTCTTCCATACAATGCTTCAAATGGAGCACACTGAATGCTCGAATGATAACTATTATTGTAAGAAAACTCTACCAACGGTAGATGAACATCCCAATTGCTACCAAAATCTATCACACACGCCCTTAACATATCTTCCAAGGTCTAAATTGTACGCTCACTTTTCCTATTCGTTTGAGGATGATAGGCCGTACTCATATCCAATCATGTCACTAAGGCCTTTTGCAATGTTTGCCAGAATCGCGAAGTAAAACCTCCATCTCGATCTGAGATGATCGACACAGGAACTCCGTGTCGAGCGACTATCTCATCGATGTATAGCCTTGCTAGTCTCTCAGTACTATAATCCTCTTGTATTACCAGAAAATGAGCCGACTTGGTTAGTCTGTCAACTATTACCCAAATCGTATCATGCCCACTCTTTGTCCGAGGTACCTTGGTGATAAAGTCCATAGTGATCTTATCCCACTTCTATTCAGGTATCCTGGGTTGTTGCAAAAAACCCGAAGGCCTTTAATGCTCTGCCTTCACCTTAGAACAAGTTACACATTTGCTAACATAAATAGCAATGTCCCTCTTCATTCCCGGCCACCAGTACATATCTCGAAGATCAGGGTACATCTTATCCGCTCCAGGATGTACAGAGTACCTAGTCTTATGAGTTTCGTCCATAATTATTGTTCGCACACCTCCTACTAATGGAACCCATATACGGTCTAAGAAGTATAAACTCCTATCTTCTCTCATCTCCATCTGTTGATCCAAACCATGTAGCCTTTCTGCGAGTATGTTCTCTTGCTCGAACGCCTCGCCCTGGACCGCTAGTATCATCCCTCTTATTCCAGATTGAATAGTCATAGACATTGCTCGTACACGTCTAGGTTTCACTCGTTCCTTCCTGCTTAGTGCATCTGCCATCACGTTCGCCTTACCCGCATGGTAGCGAATCTCGCACTCATAATCAATAAATAACTC
Organism: Tanacetum coccineum; assembly: GCA_026074375.1. Lineage (NCBI taxonomy): Eukaryota > Viridiplantae > Streptophyta > Magnoliopsida > Asterales > Asteraceae > Tanacetum > Tanacetum coccineum. Next base: position 81,895 of record BQNB010006548.1, on the reverse strand, counting down.
AATCCACCTCCTTTGATGCATATTTAACTCCTTCTAATCAAATATGTGTTGAAGGCTCTTATGATCCATATAAGATAACACTCTTCATACCATACAAATAATGCCTCCAAGTCTTAAGGGCAAACACAACAGCTCCCAATTCTAGGTCATGCGTCGTATAATTCTTCTCATACATCTTTAGCTGTCTCGATGCATAGGCAATTACCTTGCCTTTTTGCATGAGTACATGGCCTAATCCCTGATTCGATGCATCACAGTATACCATGAAATCTTCTACGCCATTAGGCAACGATAGAATTGGAGCATTACACAAATTATCTTTCAAATTCTGAAATGCCTCTTCCTGTTCTACGTCCCACTCATACTTTTTGTTTTTCTAAGTCAGCGAAGTAAGAGGTTTAGTAATCTTAGAGAAATTTATGATAAAACAGAGATAGTAACCTGCTAACCCCAAAAATGATCAAATTTCAGAGGGTGTCGTAGGAGCTTTCCAATTCTTTATTGCCTCAATCTTACTTGGATCCATGTGAATACCATTCTGGTTGACCACGTGACCAAGAAATTGCACCTCTTGTAACCAAAACTCACACTTGGAAAACTTAGCATACAACTCTTCCTTCTTCATCCTTAGACTTTGAGTAGACTAGAATGTCATCAATAAAAACGATGACAAACTTATCTAGGTATGGATTGCATACTCGGTTCATCAAATTCATAAAGACTGTGGGTGCATTGGTTAATCCAAAAGGCATAACCATAAACTCAAAATGTTCGTACCTCATTCGAAATGCGGTCTTTGGAATATCATCCTCATGTACTCGGAGCTGATGATAACCCGATCGAAGGTCTATCTTTGAGAAGTAGCGCGCTCCTTGCAACTGATCGAATAGGTCATCAATTCTCGAGAGAGGATAACGATTCTTACAGCTGATCGAATAGGTCATCAATTTTTCGGAGAGATAACGATTCTTTTAATCAATTGTTCAGTTTCCATAAATCAATACATATGTTTAGTGAACCATCCTTCTTCTTAACAACATACAGGTGGCTACTCCCCACCGGAGAATGACTAGGTCATATAAAATCCATTGTCTTGCAACTCTTGAAGTTGCGCAACAATTCTAGCATCTCTAAGGGCGTCTAGATCGACCATGGAGACTTCGCAACCGTGCGTTGCACCCAAAACAAAGACTATGCGAAACTCAACTTGTTGTTGCGCGGAAATCGCCGACAAGTCCAACAGAAACACCTCACGAACTCTCGTATAATGAAATATCATTGTTTTTATTGGTTCATCTGCCTCCCGTAACATAAGGCTTTAGCGATAATCCTGAGGTACGTTTCTCCTTTGAACATAAAATAACATACCACTGTTCCAATTGTTTCCTAACCACCTCTCGTGGCACACTATCTTCAGCCTTATGCCAGAAAGCCAATCCCCCCCCCCATCCCCACAATCATATCGAAACTCCCATGACTTAGTGGTATTAAATATATAGTTGAACAAGAAGTTCTAGCTCCTATTTCAATTACGAATAACCTATCAACTTGCCTTCCTTTTTAACCAAAAGCTACTTCTATAAATACCCAGGCTTACAAAACTAGATTTCACATTTAGCAAAGGGCGCAAAACCTAGTAGAAATGAAACAAATCGAGTCCAGAATCAAAAAGTAACAGTAGCATAATGAAGGATCAAAGAAAAAGTACCCTTCATGGATGTTAGTGATCTTGGAAGCGTCCAACTACATCACGAAGAAAGCCCTCCCTTTAACTGATTACCTGTTATTCCTTGAGTTTCCGAATTTCCTTCAATTAGTCCAACCGATTCCTCCCCACTTGACCTATGTGCAAGATTCAACTTAACTTCGAATAATATTATCGATAATGTTCACGACTCCCACACTCATAACATGTTCATGGTTCATATCCACCCCTAACAGCATTAATCGGCGCCACCTGCTTAATTGGCTAAATGTCAATTTCCTTGCAATGTGACACCAGTTTTTGGACAATTGAGCACACTAGCCAAGTCTATCTTTAGGATGATAGCCAAATACATAGCACACTGAATATGGAAGAGCCTAGCATACCATTCTTATGAGTAGATTGTACTAGCCACAAGACCCTTTGCCTTACTTTCACCCTTTATTCATCATTTCTTCTGCCCCCACTTCCATGCTTGCTTGACTCTTCCACACCTTTTCTTTTCTCATTACCCTTTGTCAGTGTACCACAACTGACCGCCTCATCAGTCAGTATCCCAGCTCTAAGAATTGCACTCTGAATTGTGGTTGGTTGGGTTGCTCGGAGCATTCCCCGAATCTCAGGAGCTAACCCTAGCTATGTACCTCTTGATGCGTAATGACTCGGGAGTAACTAGTAGCGGAAACCAACTTAGCTAATTCATGAAACCGATTCCGTATAAGGCCGGCATTAATAGGCTTGGGCTCCCACATCTTATGATTCCAAAACGCAGATTCCAACTACTCCATTTCATTACTAGGGACGGACTCCTCAACAAGCAATTCCTTAAAATCAGTCCATGACATACCTAATATTCGCTTCGCGACCTCGTTGCTTGAACTTGAGTATTCTCCACCAGTCAAGATACCTTTGTTCACAAATGACAGCTAGAATATAGACTTCACCCTTTGGTTCAAGCACACCCCCTATTGTCCATTACATTCGTCAACTTCTCGATCCAACGGGTAAGTGCTAGCGCACCTCCCTTTCCATCATACTCTTTAGGAATAGCATGCATTAACCCTTTTGTAGATAGCAACCTCATTGTTCCCATCATTTCCACCATTTCCACCATTAGCATTGTTCTACGTGTTAGTCCACTTTGGTTGACAATCTTGAGGAAGAATGGTTTGCAAATTGTTGCTGCGTAAGGATAGCAAGCTAGGTCAGGGTTATCCTCGTTGTTGCTAGGACCGCTTCGACGTGATGGAGCCATTTCTATATGAGATAAAAATTTATATACATTAGACGATATAATAAAGGTCATGATCTTATCATACTCTTTCATAACCATATATATACATACATCGCATCAACAATAATCCATGTAATCATACTTGCAAGTCCACCTGTGTTGTGGCGCATGTATAATTATGTTGGCCACCATAATTATAGATGCCCCCTTTCACAGTTGTACTCCCTCTTATGACGACACTTAATAAAATAAACACACCACATAACACCTTAAAAAAATGAAAACAACGAGTAACACAAAAGAATAATCCTAAAAATCACTTTTATTATTAAAATACTTAAAATCCAAAAGTTGAAAATAACATTCCTAACATGGTTCCAAACGTCGAAAGAAAAAGAAAACAAGCTAAAACAAATCAAACTCAAATCACTTATAACATACGGACAATTTAGATTACGAGAACGCGCTTCGTCAGATCATCTTTATTTGTCTTCTTTAACATAGTCTTACTACTTGCGGTGTGATCAAGATCTTAGTCTTCCCCTTTTTCTGATGCTTTATGCTCTAGAGGCTAATCTCATCCTCCATTAAACAACCATATTCATTTTCCTTCTCGTTTAGGTAGTCCGAGTGCTGAGCAAATTCATTCATTTGGATTTCTGGATGTCAAACAAATCCATTCTTATTAAAGCTCATTTGTTGTTCAGATTGGTTTTCTTTCCTCTCCAGATTAGTGTACTCATGGAATTCAGAGAATTTCTCCATCTTTTAAAAAATCATTATCATCACCTTATACTTAGGGTCCAATTTCCTCCTACTTGTTTCTTAGTCAACGTTTCCTTCAATACTGTGCTCGTACAGCCTTTTGGTATTCCGGGCCCACTTACTCAACTTTCTATGCTTCATCCTAAGCTTTGTCTCTGGAATCGTAAAAGGCTTGCGTCCAGTTGCGAAGGCGATTCCCTAGTGAAACTTAGCACGAGACGCACGAGCTGGAGCAGACATGACTAAAATAGCACAAAGAAGGGTATATACTATTAGATCCCCATAATGAAAAGTATATATATTATATTATATAGCAGTAATGTAAAAATAGGAAAAATTAAAGCTTTTAAGTAGCGAGAAAATATAGTAGATACGTACATATACACTTAAGCCCTAAAATAAACTATAAGAAAGGACTCCTAGGTTTTATAAAGTCCAAGGCCAAACCGACCTTTCTCTATAACCAAAGGCTCTAATACCAATCTGTCACACCCCGCCAAGGCAAAAACACGAGGCGTAACTTCATAGATATCGTCACAACACAATGGTGTCAACAATATAAAATCACTACATGCATAAATAAATATAAAAGACACGATGTGTCATGATAATACCGAAAACAAGGGAACTACATCTTGTATTAATGAAAAAAGGGGTCTCATTAATACAAAGACAATGCTCACTACCAAATAAAAACTAATTGCAAGAATCATTCAACAAAAAAAGCTAAATGAAATCAACTGGAACTTCCAATGCAGCCCAATGGTCCTCCTCTAAGCCACTTTTTAAATTTTTACGTTGTCAACACCATCATAACGCTCACTTGAAAATGATGCTTAAAACGTCAACACAATGGTTGGGTGATAGTCATTGGGTTTTATAACACATAATACAAGAATTTAAATCGATTAATTGGTTGATTATATAAAAACAAACATGGCAGGGACCAATTAACTGCCTTCAACAATGCTAACATGCATTCGTCCCAAACAACAACCACAAATAGGACGTAACGTATCTCCTGATCCATAACTTGCAACATTTAGTCATGGGGGAAGAATGCTATCCCCAAATCCCAGACTCTTGTAACTAACGTATCATAACAACAGGTTTCATACCCACACCAAGTAGCGAAACCTCTTGCCCATAAAGTAGGCGAAGCACAATGCAACATCATACAACATGCAACACATAACATATAATAGCTACTTAAATATCCATGTGTAACTTAAACCATATAATCACAGCAATCAAAACATTTCAAAACATATTTTTGCATCACTTCTCCTCCCAAGAAACTTAGAAAGATGGGTCTATGAAACTCACCTGGCGATACTCAAACGCAGCTTCTAAATCTCTACAACGCAACTATACAAATAAATAAACACGGTTTTACACACAGCAAGCTAAAAGCTCTATCCATTTAACACTCATCTGAATAGAGTGTCTAAGGGGTTTTTTTTTTATAAGTCTAAACCATCATGGGTCACCCCGACACCATGCCCAACCTTAACCATCTTACTAACACTTTACACTAGCTACTTACAATTAACTTAGAATTGCAGAATTTTAGTGTCTCTTTACGTACCCAAAACCCTTACTTAATGATCTTCATAAATTATACCAAAAATCACCCATGCTCATTTATGAGTATATTAACTACCTTGTGATTCCCAAGTATTACTTACATGTGTAACTACCTCAAATAAAATCAAACTTCAAAACTGTTGTCTAATTCGGATCTGATTGTTGCACACTCAAAATATATCACTCAACCTACCAACTTAGACATGCATTCCAGAGGCAACTTTGTTACAAAATTAATCCATATACATAAGGAACTTAACTGACTCAGTAAAAGGGATAAGCTTAATTAACACTTTTAAGTAATAGGTTTTATCCTCAACAAACATGACCTAACATCTGACGCCTTATTTACTGATTCTGACAACGTTTAGTGTAACCAACATTTTGAATGCCTTCCCGACCTTAAAAAACTTTTCGAGTCTGATTTCTGAAACTAGACCTCGCTGAACTTATCAAAATATATAAGATTCATTCCGATAAATCACGTCTAATCATGAGAATAACATTCGAACAAATGACACCAAATTCAGCACAACCCTAATTCAATTTAATCCGCGTTCCTAACTCTAAACCGAAAACAACATATGTTTCTAATTAAAACCTAAACACTTCTAATTTACAGTTATAAACCATTAATTTACAGATTTTATGAACCTTAATATATCTCCATCACATTATTGTTACATGAATAAAAAAGAAAATGTAAAACGAATTACTAAGTTTTTAAACATACATGATCCTTAATTCTTGAAACCCTCAAAATCACCATTTAAATCTTGAATAAAAAACAAACTTTTTTCTTTCTTCCATGGTTCGACCGATTTCAAAAAAATAGGTGTTATGGGTTTATATTTATAGTGAAGGAAAAAGATTTAGATCATTATCAATTTACAAGCATAGTTGGACTAAAATTTGTTTTATTCCTTCCTCCTTTTTCTTCCTCTCATACCCAAACAAAACATCCCTTTATTTTTTTTATTTTTTTATTTATTATTATTTACACAAAAACCTTTTAATTTTGTTATTTTTATAAAAAACATTTATTTATTTAGACATTCTTCTAAATAAAACTAGTTTTAAATACCTAAAAATAAATTCACTTGATACTTTATTTTTGTAATTCAATAATACTAAAATCTACTAACTAAAATTTCTAAACTAAATTTTTCTATCCTCGCGAATTCCTATTATCTAAATACGTATACATACATATAAATACGTCACACATAAAAATTGTATACCATCATTTCATTGTCACATAAAATAGGAACATAAAGAAATATCCATAGCAACCATAACTTCAATCACCATGAGACGATCACGCTCAATGAATTTGTAACCAACTCACATAAACACATAGTTATCATAACACATAGTGAAACTCAATTCAATGATAACGGTTGACTAACTTGCTCAAAACATAGTTGTCACATCAATTAAGCTTATGCTTTTTTTACCATATCTATCAAAAATCGAGGGGGCATCCCAGAATTTGGCTCGAAAAAGAACCCCCTCATTCTATTCTTACTTGGGAAGATCTTGTTTCCAAGTTTATTAACCAATTCTTTCCTCCTTCAAAAACTACAAATCTCCGGAATGAAATTAACGAGTTTTTCAACATACTTTAGATGAATCATTTTAATGAGGCAATGGACCGATTTCAAAGGATCTCCTTCGTGCATGCCCACATCATGGTTTTACGGAATTGCATCAACTTGATACCTTCTACAATGCTTTAACCCTCAACCGATCAAGATTCTTTGAATGCCGCCGAATGCCCGGTTGTTAATCTTTGACTAAAACTCCTCGGTGAAGCTTGACAATTATGAAGACAAGTCAAAAGTATTTGAGCAACCTCAGCATAACACGAAACAAACCTGATTGTTATCAAAATTGTGAGTACGAATGCTCCTTCTCTTCTACTCCCTCATTCTCCTGAGATTGCGAGCTCTTGTTCGACGCCCGGTAAAGGCTATTCTTCATCAGAAATCTTCTCCTCCTGCTTTCGGAAAGCGTTTGTAGAAAAAATGGGTTACTTGGTGACCGCAACCTTTACCACCAATGTCCTGCCACCGGATGGCAAAGTTTTTTTTTTTCCGGAATTCGAGATGAATATTCAAGGATATAGTTTCAGCAGCTTCATTAACAATAATCATGGAAATACCGGATACCTTCCTCAAAGTGTACTAACCAACTTTGACCACCGGTTTTTCTCAACCGAAAGTGCGAAACAATCAAAAAAACCCGGTACAATCAAGGTTACAATCAAAAACTCGAGAAACAACAAGGAAAATCAAGTTTTATCGAGCTCCGATCAAGCAACTCAAGTTGCTCCTATCGCATGAAATGACAAATTACAGAAGATTAATTGATACTAATATAAAATCAATGCAAAATCAAATTAATAATGTGAAAAATGAATTGAGGAATGAAATGCAAACTTCAATACAAACTTCAATGTCGAATCAAACCAACGAGCTTAATAATATGATGGCTAGTTTTTTCCAAATGAATACCGATTCTTCTTCGGGTTCACTTCCTACAACACCGTGCTAACCCTAGAGGTACTTGAATAGCATCACCACCTAAAGTGGTATTGTCTTATTCTGGACCTCCAATTCCACCCTTCCTTAAGGTGGTGAACAGAAACCCGAGGTTATAAAGGATACGGTTGCAACCAGGGGGGAGGTAAAAAAGTTTAAAAAGGGGGTAGGAGAAAGGAGGGTTTATACGCGAAAACATACAACCTTCGTAGTCAAATTCAAGCTCCGATTGATGAGACCCCCGTATGATACTCCAAGCCTAAACCGTCTAAAACCTATCCTTCGAAGAAGCCAACAAACAAGCTCTGTGAAAAAGATGATAATCTAGCACCGAAATTTGTTGTAAAATCTTTAGGGAATTACATATCGAGCTCAGTTTCCGCGGATGCTCTTCTACATGGTATGCCGAAATTTGAATTCAATGGTTAAAAGTAATCCTTAATAACAAAAGAAAAAATTATTTGACTTAAGCCATAACACCGGTGAATGATAATTGGTTCGGTCGGCTAACCAAAAAATTTTGCCCGAAAAACTTGGAGACCCCGGCAGTCCTTATTATTTCCAATGTGATTTTTTCGGAGTTATTTGATATGCTTAGTCCTCTGGCCGATCTTTGGTGCAGTAATTAAAGCATCAACTTAGAATGCCTCTTCCATATGGAAGAAGCACTCACCTCCCCCGAACATACTCCTCCTACTCAAATGATTCTAGAACTCGGAGACCGATCGACTACTAGTCCATCCGGTATTGCCGAAGATGTCTTTGTAAAAGTAGGAAAGTTCCATTTTCTGGCCGACTTCGTGTAGTTTATTATGTAGTCGATCGCTCGGGTTACCCTTAAATCTCGGGAAGACCCTTTTTGAGGACGGCACGTGCTGAATGATGATTATGTGAAGAATTTAACTCTCCTCCGAGGTTGATGATTTGAAGCCATAACCTTTAAAGTTTGTCAAAACTACGAGAACTCCTACAATAGATGTTGTGTCCGAATATCGAATCGATGTCATTGACGTAGCTTGTGAGGAGTATGCTCAAGAAGTGCTCGGATTCTCGTATAGTTCTACGAGTGGCAACCCACTCTGTCTTTAGATCCTACCCTTTCTACTTCTTCCCCCCCCCCCCCTCTCTCACTCCTTTTGAGGAAGGAGACTTCATTTTGAAATAAATCGAAGCCTTGTCTTACTAATGATTTTAATTCACCGGAATTGATGGATGTACGACTTTGATCCCGGAGGGAGACCTTCTTCTACGTCAGAAGTATTATTAAACGAAGATCCATCATATACTCTCCCTCCGAAAGAAACTTCATGTTGAGGAACTTAAAATCATAAAAGCTTATTGATGATCCTCCTAGCTTATTCTTGAAAGTATGCATTTTTGGAGGCACGATAAACTACCCAACATAATTGCTAAAGACTTAAAAAGAAGAATGAGAAGGTCGACTTCTAAAGGTTTTAGAAAGTCACACAAGCATGCCATCTCTTGGAAAATCTCTGATATAAAGGGTACGACCCTCATTTTTGGTACTCACAAAATATTAAGTAGGATGACTCAAAAACCGGCAATTCACATCAAAGATGGGTAAACCTAAAAAATTCTATGAAGGTTATCAAAAAGGATGTTATCAAACTCCTTGATGCCAGATTTGCTTTAACCCTATCATCCCGATATCCTGTAGTGAGCCCCGTTCATTGTGTGCCAAAGAAGGGCGGTATAACCGTAATTGAAAATGATGATAATGAGTTGATACCTACTCGATTAGTTACGGGATGGCGTATATGCATTGACTACCAAAAGTTAAATGATGCCACTCGTAAAGATCATTTCCTCGTTACCGTTTAAGTGACAATATTGCTTGGAGAGAACTACGCGAATAAACCGAATTACATTATTATGCTAGAATTTTTCTCAAGATACTTTCGAAATTCCTATTGACCGTAAGTCCAAGAGAAGTACACACCTTCACATGACCTTATGGGACGTTTGCCTACCGACGCATGCCTTTCGGCTTATGTAATGCTCCGGGCACGTTCCAAAGGTGCATGATGGCCATTTTCCACGATATGATCGAGCAAACATTGGAGGTCTTCATGGACGATTTCTTGGTCTTCGGGGATTCTTTCTCTTCATGTCTCTCCTATTTAGACAAAATGCTCAAACGGTGCGAAGACACTAATTTAGGATTATAATTGGTAGAAAATGTCATTTTATGGTAAAAGAAGGCATTGGTTCTGGACATAATTTCAAAGTACCGAGATTGAGCGAACAAAGATATATTTTATGTTATAGCCCTAAACTCCCACAACAGACCTTCGTTAAGCGGCATTCAAATTTTTTTAGGTCACGTCGGGTTTCTATCGTCGATTTATTTAAGACATTTTCTAAAATTGCCCGAGACCGATGACCCAGTCTTCTTTGAAAAGGAAACCCCTTTCATCTCTCGAAAGAATGTATGAATCATTTATATACTTAAGAAGAAGTTAAAACCAAAGCTCCTATTTTAGTTGCCCTTCCCGTATAGTAACCTACCAATTGAAATTATGGTGTGAGCTAGTGAATACGCGGGTAGGAGCATCTTGGTCAATGGTAAGACCAAACAATTTCAGCCTAATAACACTATGCTAAAAGACCATGACGGAATCTCAAGCACATTACACAACGACGTAGAAAGAATTATTAGCCGTAGTGTAATGTAATTCGAGAATTCTGCCTTATTTAAGTCTTGTCCAAATACCATAGTGTATAACGGACCACTCGTTCTCGCAAATATCTTCCGTTGCCAAGCAAATGCTAAAACCGAGATTGCTTCCATTGGATTCTCCAACTCCAAATTTGATGTCATGTATTCGAGATAAAAAGGAGCGAGAATCTCGCCGGCCGACCACTTATCAAGACTTAGAAAATCCCCACACAAGATGTTCTCGAGACAAGAAAATTACCGAAACGTTTTCCTCTTCGAGACACTTGGTATGGTACCTTTCGTGGGGATTCCCAGTACCAACTCCATGGTTTGCCGACATTGTGCAAACCTACCATGCAGGAATTTTAAATTGTGGAAAGGATGTCGTCCCAATAAAAGAAAAAATTCTTCAAAGACGTGAAGCATTATTTTTTTTAGACCACCCTTACTTGTTTCGAGTTTGTGCGGATCAAATGATTAGACAATGTGTTTACGGCCAAGAAGCCGTTGATATCCTCACGGCTTGCCATAATAGACCCACCGGGGGACATCATGGTGCCAACTACACTACTAAGAAAGTCTTTGATTCCGGTTTTTATTGGCCTACTGTTTATCGTGATGCCCATGACTTGGTCACACGTTGTGTCGCTTGTCAATGTCAAGGCAAAATTTCGCAAAAAGATGAAATGCCTCAAAATGCAATTCAAGTTTGCGAGATCTTTGACGTGTGGGGCATTGATTTTATGGGCCCGTTCCTGTCTTCTCGAGGGAACAAGTACATTCTCGTGGCCGTCGATTACTTATCGAAATAGGTTAAAGCGAAAGCGCTCTATACCAATGACGCCCGAGTTGTTTGCAAAAAATTAGTAAATATCACTTTATCGCCCTATGGGACCCCTCGTTCTATCATTAGTGAACGCGGTACCCACTTTTGCAATGACTCAATTTTTGCAAAGTTCATGCTTAATACCGGAGATTACACACCGTCTCTCTCCACCGCGTATCACCCACCCCAAAACAAGATCAAGTTGAGGTTTCAAATCGTGGTATTTGAAATATATTTTAGAAAGACCGAGCTTCCTTTATCGCTTTCAAAACACCCGATCGGTGCACCTCCTTATAAAAGCTAGTGTACGGCAAGTCTTGGTCATCTTCCTATCGAACTTAAACTACAAAGCCTAGTTGGGCCTAGAAACTTGCATTTTGACTTAAGAACCGCGTTGAACACCGAAAGTTCCAATTGAATGAAATTTAAAGAGACTCCGGGATCAAGCCTACGAGAACTCTTTAATCTACAAATTAGAAAAAAAACTAATAAGATTCTGACTCCAAGATTAAAGAACCAGCGTTTATGCAAAACGTAGGTGATATCTAGTTCTTCTCTCAATTCTCGTTTAAAGAACTCTCTCCGGCAAGCTCAAACCCCGTTTGGACCATATCGTTCATCGTTGCTCAAGTTTTCCCTTATGGTACCGTCGAGTTATCTCAAACCGACGGGCCAAACTTCAAGGTGAACGGTCATAGAATCAAACACTATTTTAGAGGGGACATACCACCCATGGTTGTCCCGGATCTCCAAACCTTCCCCGTTGACAACTAAATTCGAGGACGAGTCAAGCTTAGTGACTCTTTAATAAACAAGCGCTTCGTGGGTGGGCAACCCATGCTTATCCTAATATAATAGTAGTAATGGAATAATTATGACGTCGAAGAGGTTCGCCTCGACCTTTCCTCGTGTTTGTGGTTGTGGTGTAATGTCCAGATTTGCCCCGATAAAGAAGACTCTCGTGCTCATGTTTTTGGTCCATCGTTCACTCGAACATTCAATCCTTAGATGATTAATGGGAATCTAATATCCCTAAATCTTAATCCGACGAACGATTATCTTTGAACATACTTAAAAAACGGCTTTAGTATTTACGTAGAGACCCTTCTTAAAACATTAGGACAATGTTCATTTCTAGTATGGGTGGATCTTGACGATATTGATTGTTCCTGCAGTCGTGAGTATTTCACTAATCCTGTTATTAACCACCAAAATACCAAAAAATGAAAAATTTAAAAATTTCACATAAAATAAGTGTTTATATCACAATTTGACTTTCCTACTCGGTAGAATAAGGAATAAATTTTGACTCTATCGAGCGAGTTGAGCTCTTAGCTTGTCCCATAACCTTTATAAACTTTTCTAAGCTATTTATTTGACTAACATTCGCGGATCTTTTTATTAAAATTTAAATTTGCGAAGAATGAAAATGATAAGTTAATTATGAGTAGATACTAAGCAGGGAATAAGTTTGGAAATCTTAAGAGCTCATAAGTGAGTTTGTGACTTTTTCTCCCATAAGCTTCTAACCGGACTAATAATACGTGCTCTTTTCAAAAAATAAACTTAAATCAACGATTTTTGAAGTATAGTCAATAACAATAATTTATTTAGTCTTAGTTCAAATTTATACTTAAATTTTATAACGTGTGCAAAGGTCAACGACGAAGATTCTTTAAACTATATTTTGGCTTGACACCTACACCAATATTTAGAACATAACGAGTGAGCATATACCCGCGCGTTGCGGCGAGGCTGCTTTTAGTGCAACTTATGTATGATATGAAAGTGATAAATAGATTTCATTATAGATTAAAAGATAATAACATAATCTACTCCTAAGCGCATCCCATCAGCTCCTATTTTGTTCGCCCATTCTGACCCACACTTGTTACTCTGGCAAAAATACTTCTTCTTTGATTATCTGAAACACGAATATAGAGTATCTCAAGCACAAATTTACCAATAAGGTAGTAATTACCTAAATAAATGACACTGGAACAGCCTCTACAAAGAATAATACGCTATTGTTTTTGTTGTTACAATGGTACTGATATTATGCCCGGGACATGGTGTTCAGTCGGTTGTTTTTTCATTTACACGTCTAGTGATAAAGAGACACCATATATTAGGTGGTCGAATAGACATTTATTATGTATATGCCTCTTGAAACAGATCTTCATAAAAGTCCTGCATTTAGACAAAAAGAGTGATGATAAATAGAGAGAGGCAAGGAATAAATTCATTGAATGAAGAATTAAAAAAAACTTTCTGAAATTTATGTATGTAAGTTGTGCATCTCCATTTACAACTAGCAAAACCAAGGATGACTGGCGATTTTAATAGATCATTCCATTCGATTACAAAAAAATAGACATAACATAAATCATAACGTATTATTACCGGGAGATCATCATAGTAACCATAATCATCAGTTGGAGGTAGTGTCACCACACCTCTTTCCATTTGGCTGCTTTTTACACATGATCAAGCAAGAAACTATATAATACAAACCAAGAGGGTTAACCGCAGCAATGATGTAATAAATAGTTCACATATGCTTCACCCCAAATATTTTTGAAGTGATTGTTGGCATTAAAGACCATTATATATAATCTGCCTATTAACTTATTATAAACTATAGCAACCAAATAAGTATCTTTCAGATATAAGCAATCCCAAACACCCTCTTAAATAGTTTTTCAAGCTAAAAGAAGATATTAAAGAGACCAAAAATGTTTTCATACTAATAGTAGCTAATTCTACAAATACCATACCATACCATGGCATTGTATTTGTGTGTTTTGTGATTTATGATTGTGCAGGTAACAGATATTCACTAAAGGACAAAAACAAAGCCAAAACGGATAAAATCAAGCACGGGATTGGGAAGAACGTGAAAAATTGAAGTCAAAAGACGTGTTTATCTTAAATGGACCAACCCGGACCTATTTAATGGGCCAAGCCAGCCCATTAAGCCTTTATCTATAAGCTTTAAATCATAAAAGTCCATTAAAACCTAAGGCCCAAACCAAAAGCCCATTAGCCAATCCATTACACCATTAGTCCTTAAGGGTTTGCATCGTTAGTCCTTGAGGACTAACACTGCTAGTCCTTATGGCTTTACACAGTTAGTCCCCATTCATTACACCGTTAGTCCCTATCTTTAACCCCATTACCCTTTTACCATTAACCCGTTATCCCCAAAACAAACACACCTATTTCCCGCCTAAATCACTATTCACCCATCACTCTCACCTCGACCCCTGCTCCAACATACAAACCTATCACTCTCATAACTCAACCCCACTCCACAAGGTGCCAATGCCACCTTGGCAATCCCATGAAATATCATTGGTGGATGGGACTTGGATACTTAATCAAGGGCTGTGATGATGCTTAAAGAAACACAAGAGAAGATCAAGGGCCAAGATTCAAAGACTTGGGGAGCACTCCCAATCCCTCTCACAAAAGAAGCACAAGGCCAAGACCCAAGACCTCTTCATTCGTCTATAAATAGTGCCCTTAAGGCAGTGTTAGGACCATCTACTTACCTTGCATTTTTTTCAGCTTATATTAGTGCTTATTGTAACTTTTCTTTTCAAGTATTGTACTTATTTTTTAAGTTTAATGAAATTTATGATTTTATGTTAAATTCTGTTTTTAAGTTAATGCAATTTATGTTTTAAAAATGTTTGTTAAGCTAATATAAGCTCTTTTCTCTCTTACTTAAGCTGTTTAACTTAAGCTATATAAACTTATTCATAGTTTATAGAGTTTAAGTCATTTTCACTCAAAATCACTCAAAAGCTATATTGGAAGATAAGCCGGATTTAGAAGGGCTTATAGGGTTTTACTAGCTTGTTTTTAAACAAGCTAGAGCTTGTAGACAAAGCTCTAAAGAGCCTTTATGCCCTTGTTTAAGCAAAGGGCTTTGTAAGTCCTCTTTTTCATTTTTTTAGCTTATTTACTGTTTGCTTATTCTACTGCTTATTAATGTTGCTTATTACTTATTTATGCTTGCTTGTAGTTTAAATTTTCTTTGTTCATGTTTTAGTACAAAACTGTCTTAAATAGCTCTAAATTGCTTAATCTTATTTGCTTATTTTCAGTGCTTAATTTTGTGTTCTAATTGCTTATTTGTCTTTATTTTATCTTATATTTAATCTGTTTTGAGTTTTTACAAGTTTTCTAAATCTGTTTCAAGCTAAAATGTGTTTTAGAGATTTTAAAGGGGTGTTTGGCACTAGCAGTACTAACTTGAGTTAGTACTGCTGGTTTGCTTTTGGTCCTTAAATCAATTTCAACAAGCTTTAATTTGGCCTTAAAGTCAGTTTATTTAAGTTTTTTAAAGTTTAAAACTCAAAGTTAAGGTTTAAGCTAAACATGTTTTGAATCTGTAGGTTTCTTGTTTTATCATTCAGCTTATTTGCTTAGGTTCTTATTAGTGGCCTTTTGGTGTCATTTTCTTGCTTGTTTTAGGCTCAAAATGCAGTAGATTATGGCTATTATAAGTGTGCATTTGTCATTTGAATTTTAGTAAAAAACTATCAAAGTTTTCAAGTCTTATTTTCAAAGTTTAAAATCCAATTTTCAATCACAAATTTAGGGTAGTATAAGTTAGTCTTAGGTTTTGAAACTCATAGCATAAGCTCATTGCTGTATAAGCTCAATCTGTTTGAGCTTATTTTAGTTTTTAAAACTTATTTTCTAGCTTAAAATTAGGGCCGCAGTTAGCTCTTTTAGTCTTTATAAAAACTTGAAAAAAAACCAAAAAGATAGGATTTTAGGTAAACAACCATTTTCATAAGCCTTTTTCTAGCTTGTTAGTTATTCAAAATGCTTAATTTTTGCTTATTCTTATAGCTTATAGTAGTTGCTTTATCTGTTTTGAGTTTTTAGACACTAGCTTATTGATCTAGTAGCTTAAAAACTAGCTTAAAGTTGCCTTTTTAGACTGTTTTTAGTTGTGTTTTAGCTAAATTGCTTTTTTGATTATTTAAGTGTTTGAGCTGTTAGGTTTGCTTAATTGTGCTTATTTTTGCTTATTAGGTTAGGTTTAATGATCTGGTAGTTTATTTAGTTTGAGTTTTAGCTTATAGAAGTTTGTGGCAAAAATTTGTTTTAAGGCTTAAAGCTTTTTAGTTTCTTTTAAAGTTAAATTGTCTTAATTCCTTAGGTATGCTTTCCAGCTTATTTGGTTTAGTTTAAGGTGCTCATTAGACATAGCTTAGTATCTTGTAGCTTATTTTGTTTAAGTTTGAGCTTATTAAGGCTTTTGTGTCAAAACTGTTAAGTGTTAAAGCCTTTTTAGCTTTTAAGCAAATCTGTCACCTTTAAAGTGCTTATTCCAACTTAAAAATAAGTTTTTATAAAAAGTCCTTTCATTAAAGTTGCTTATTTTTAGTGTTAAAAGCTTTTTCATTAAAAAATTTTTCAAAAATAAAAACATTTAGGAGTATAGGGAGGCCCCAGTTTCAAACCCGGGACCTCAACCTTAACTCCATAACACTTTAACGCCACACTTCACTACCAACACGCCCTTGGGTCTTTTTCGTTAAACCCTCTCGCTATTTTTCTTTTATACGCTTTTTGGCAGTTTAAGCTTAACAGCCTTATTTGCTTATTTACAGCTTATTTCAATAAGCTGTCTGGCCCAATTTATTTTTCTTAGGATTAGAATAGTTAAAAGTACTTTTCCTGATTTTTTTAGTTTTTTCTAAATTAGTTTAATATTTTTTATAATATTTTTAGATTAAATCAGTTTTTAATTCATAATAAATAAAATAAAAGTCAAAAAAATATAATTCTTTTTTTTAATTTTCTTTTATCATTTAGGACCTTTAAAAATTAAATTTGATTTTGTAGGGTTAAAATTTGATAATTTAGGTTTTCGAGTCGCGTTTTTTATTCCCGTTAACGTTTTTAGGTTCAATGTTTAATTGCTTTAGTTGTTTACATGAGTTTATTTGTTTTTGCATATTATTTATAGAAATAGAATCCCAAATCAAAAATTTGATCATTCAATCACTCGATCACGAACTTAACCTCGATTTTCAATTCACGCCTCGTCGGGATACGACTCGGGAGGGTTTTGAATTTTACTTTGGTTAAAAGTAAATCTTCTTAAATCCTTACGGAATACTTTCCTCACTCTTTCATTATTTGATATTTTGATTTTAATTATATATATGTATATTAAGTTATATATATAAGTATAATTAATTTGTATCAAATTTTTGGCGCCGTTGCCGGGAAGGTGTGTGCGATTATCAAGTTTACGTTTGAAGATTAGTGTTTGAAGACCCTTCCCCGTGAAGTTATCGCTTTCATTTGTGAATATTTTCTTCTATTATCAATATCAAAAGCCAAAAAATTACAAAACAACAAAATCATCCGTTGTGTCACTTGTAATTTCGCTCACCATAGATTACAAAACAAATAAAGAGGTATAAGGAGGGTTGATCCGACGAACTTCGACCCGAAAGGAGAAGGTTTTTAAAACGCTTCACGTTTACCCGCTCCTCCGCTTCTTTGTGCGTTTTCTAGAGAGCTACCGTACACTTGTTTGATTATCGGTTACAAAAATATATATTTTTTATTTTCTCTTATTTTGTTCTTAGTGTATGCAAACCCGCTCTTCGTCAAAATTCGTTGGTGAACCTTCTACGAATCCTACATCTACGATTCTGAATCGTCGTAATCGTAGACGTTCCAAGCAAAGAGTCGAACCATTTTCTCTTGAAGAGAGTCGTAGTTACGATGGCCGATCAACGTACTATGGCAAAATTACTCCAAGCACCCACCGAGGGTTACGGAGATGCTATTGTTATTCCCGCTATTCTCGCGGAAAATTTTGAGCTTAAACATGGTCTTCTAAAAAAAATCTTGTACTTCAAACAGTTTTATTTTATGATTTTGAGAAAGAAGATCCACATCTCACATCCGTTGGTTTAACAAGATTACTTCCACCATTAAGTATAGAGATGTGCCTAATTCGTCAATTGTCACACCCCGCCAAGGCAGAAACACGAGGCGTAACATTATGGATATCATCACAACACAATGGTGTCAACAATAGAGAATCACTACATGCATAACTAATATAAGAGACACGATGTGTCATGACAATACCGAAAACAAAAGAACGGCATCGTGTATTAATGAAAAAGGGGTCTCATCAATAAAAAGACAATGTCTCACAAACCTAATAAAACATTCAAGAATTCATGCAACAAAATACGAAACGAAATCAACTGGGAACTTCCAATGCAGCCTAATGGTCTCTCTAGCCACTTTTATTTACTTCAACACCATCATAACGCTCACCTGAAAATAAGCTTAAAAGTCAACATAATTGGTTGGTGATGAGTCCAGGTTTTTAAACGACACCAATACAAGATTTAAATCAATTACTGTGACTATATAAAAACAAACATGGCAGGAGAATTAAGCTGACTATCATACATGCTAACATGCATTCGTCCCAAACAAGCAACCACAAATGAGACGGAACGTGTCCCTTGATCCATAACATGCAACACTTAGTCATGGGGAGGAATGCTATCCCCAAATCCCAGACTCTTGGTACCGTAGCACACACAGGTTCATACCCACACCAAGTAGGCGAAACCTCTTGCCCACAAAGTAGGCGAAGCACAATGCAACATCATACAACATGCATCACATAACATATAATAGCTACTTAAATGTCCATGTGTAACTTAAACCATATAATCACAGCAATCAAAACATTTCAAAACATATTTTCACACAGCTCCATCCAAAGAAATCATAGTAAAATGGGACAATGAACTCACCTGAGACTCAAACACGCGGCTTCTAAATCATCAACACCAACTATACAAATAATAAACCAACGGTACACACGACCAAGATAAAACTCTAGTCATGTAACAACACATATGAGTGATGTCTAAGGTTTATTAACCATCAGGTCACCCGACACCATGCCCTATCCTTAACCTTCTACTAACACACGTTACACTAGCACTTACTATTGAACCTCAGAAGTTCATAATTTTAGTTCTCTTTTACTACACAAATTACTTAATGGATCTTCATAAATTAATAACAAAAAATCGACCCATGTTTCAGTTTTATGAGTATAGTAACTACATTTTGATTCCCAAGTATTACGTACATGTAACTACCTCAAATAAAATCAAACTTCAAAACTGTCCTAATTCGGATCTGATTGCACACCAAAATATATCACTCTAACTACCATACTTAGACATGCTTTCAGAGGCTAATTTTTACAGGATTATCCATAGACATATGAACTTAACTACTGTATAAGGGCTAAGCTTAATTACACATTTAAGTATAGGTTTTACTCTCACAAACATGACCACAGATCGACCCGTATTTACTAGATCTGATCAACATTTTAGTGTAACCAACATTTAAAAGACTTCACGACCTTAAAAACTTTCGAGGCTGGATTTTCTGGAAACTAGACTCGCTGAACTTATCAATAGACATAAAATTCATCAAAAATCTCGTTACCAATCATGAGATAACATTCGAAACAAATGACATCAATAATCTTTCAACCCTAAATTCAATTTTATCGCGTTCTAACTCTAACCGAATACATCAATATGATTCTAATTAAACCCTAAACACTTCTAATTAAGTTTAACATCATTAATTTACAGATTTTATGAAACCCTAATTTATCCATCACTTTATTGTTACATGAATTAAAAAGAAAATTAAAACAATTAAAGTTTTTAAACATACCTTGATCCTTAATTCTTGAAACCTCAAATCACTAATTTGATCTTGGATAAAAAAAACTTTTTTTTCTTTCTTCCTTGGTTCGACCGGTTTAAAAAAATAGGGGTTATGGGTTTGTATTTATAGTGAAGAGAAAAAGATTTAGATAATTACCCAATTAAAATCATAGTTGGACTAAAATTTGTTTTTCCTTCCTCCTTTTTCTCCCATATCCGGCCGAACAAACATCCCTTTATTTTTTTTATTTTTTTTATTTATTATTATTTACACAAAAACCCTTTAATTTTGTTATTTTTATAAAAAACTTTTATTTATTTAGACATCCTTCTAAATAAAACTAGTTTTAAATACCTAAAAATAAATTCACTTCATACTTTATTTTTCTAATTCAATAATACTAAAATCTACTAACTAAAATTTCTAAACTAAATTTTTCTATCCTCGCGAATTCCTATTATCTAAATACGTATACATACATATAAATACGTACACACATAAAATTTTACCATCATTTCATTGTCACTAAAATGTGAACATAATGAAATATCCATAGCAACCATAATTTCAATCACCATGAGACGATCACGCTCAATGGATTTGTAACCAACTCACATAAGATCACATAAACACATAATTATCATAACACATAGTGAAACTCAAGTCAATGTTAACGGTTGACTAACCTGCTCAAAACACAGTTGTCACAGTATCCCCTCCTTAGGGAAATCTCGTCCCGAGATTTAACCACTAGATTCACTAGAATTAGCAATAAACAGTTGGGGATACCTAGCCTTCATATGGTCCTCGCGCTCCCATGTAAACTCAGGACCACGCTTTGAACTCCAACATACTTTAACAATAGGAATCTTACTACGTTTTAAAGTCTTAACCTCACGATCCATAATCTCTACGGGTTTCTCGACAAAATGAAGAGTTTTGTCGACCTCGATCTCGTCCAAAGGCACATGCAAGTTAGCATCCGCCAGACACTTTTTCAAATTTGACACATGGAATGTGTCATGCACCTCACTCAATTCGTTAGGCAACCTTAACCTATAAGCTACAGGACCAATCCTTTCAAGGATTTCAAATGGTCCTACATACCTTGGTGCCAATTTACCTTTCTTACCAAATCGCATCACGCCATTCCAAGGCGACACTTTCAGTAACACTTTATCTCTAACTTTGAACTCTAGGGGCTTACATCTATTGTCAACATAGCTCTTTTGATGATCTTTTGTCGCTTTGAGCTTCTCCTTGATTAAAACTACCTTGTCGGTTTCCTCTTGTACCAACTCAGACGAGGTCCAATCAAACTAACTTTCCCAAATCCAGTCCACAGGAACGGAGCGACCTACATTTTTTCTTTCTTCCATACAATGCGTATTGAATGGATCACAACCAAAATGCTCTAAATGATAACTATTATTGTAAGCAAACTCTACCAACGGTATATGAACATCCAATTGCCACGCAAAATCTATCACACACCATCGCCCTTAAACATATCTTCCAAGTCCTGAAAAGTAACGCTCCCCTTGGCCCATCAACGTTTAAGGATGATAGGCCGTACTCATATCCAATCGTGTCCCTAAGGCTTTTTTCAACGTTTGCCAGAATCGCGAAGTAAAACGTCCATCTCAATCCGAAATGATTGACACAGGAACTCCGTGTCGAGCGACTATCTCATCGATGTATAGCCTTGCCAGTCTCTCAGTACTATAATCCTCTCGTATTGCCAGAAAATGAGCCAACTTGGTTAGTCTGTCGACTATTACCCAAATCGGATCAAGACACAGTCTTCCCGTCCTAGGTAACTTGGTGATAAAGTCCATAGTGATCTTATCCCACTCTTATTCAGGTATCTCGGGTTGTTGCAATAAACCCGATGGCCTTTGATGCTCTGCCTTCACCTTAGAACAAGTTAGACATTTGCTAACATAAATAGCAATGTCCCTCTTCATTCCCAGCCACCAGTACATATCTCGAAGATCATGGTACATCTTATCTGCTCCAGGATGTATAGAGTACCTAGTCTTATGAGTTTTGTCCACAATTATTGTTCGCACACCTCCTACTAACGGAACCCATATACGGTCTAAAAAGTATAAACTCCCAATCTCTCTCCTCTCACTGTTGATCAACCATGTACCTTTCTGCGAATTTCCTCTGCTTAATGCTCGCCACTGGGCTGCTTAGAATTCATCCCATCTTATTGGCAGTTGAATAGTCATAGCCATTGCTCGTACACGTCTAGGTTTCACTCGTTACTTCCTGCTTAGTGCATCTGCAACCACGTTCGCCTTACCCAGGTGGTAGCGAATCTCGCACTCATAATCACTAAATAACTCAATCCACCTCTGACGCATATTCAACTCCTTCTGATCGAATATGTGTTGAAGGCTCTTATGATCCGTATAGATAACACTCTTCGTACCATACAAATAATGCCTCCAAGTTTTAAAGGCAAACACAACAGCTCCTAATTCTAGGTCATGCGTCATATAATTATTCTCATGGATCTTTAGCTGTCTCGATGCATAGGCAATTACCTTGCCTCTTTGGCAATGAGAGTAACACCTAATCCCTACAAACAAAATAATAAATTTTTTAAAAGAAAAAAATACATTTTTGATGCGTCACAGTATACTATGAAATCTTCTACGCCATCAGGCAACGATAGAATTGGAGCATTACACAAATTATCTTTCAAAGTCTGAAATGCCTCTTCCTGTTCTATGCCCCACTCATACTTTTTGTT
Organism: Tanacetum coccineum; assembly: GCA_026074375.1. Lineage (NCBI taxonomy): Eukaryota > Viridiplantae > Streptophyta > Magnoliopsida > Asterales > Asteraceae > Tanacetum > Tanacetum coccineum. The sequence continues at coordinate 59,028 of BQNB010006548.1, read as the reverse complement.
TTTCTGAGTCAGCGAAGTAAGAGGTTTAGCAATCTTAGAGAAATTTGCTATAAAACGCCGATAGTAACCTGTTAACCCCAAAAATGATCGAATTTCAGAGGGTGTCATAGAGCTTCAACAATTCTTTACTGCCTCAATCTTACTTGGATCCCACGAATACCATTCTGGTTGAACAAAGTGACAATGAAATGCAACCTCTGTAACAAAACTCACACTTGGAAAACTTAGCATACAACTCTTCCTTCTTCAGCAATTCCAACACCAGTCTCAAATGAACCTCATGTTCATCCTTAGACTTTGAGTAGACTAGAATGTCATCAATAAAAACGATGACAAACTTATCTAGGTATGGTTTGCATACTCGGTTCATCAAATCCATAAAGACTGCGGGTGCATTGGTTAATCCAAAAGGCATAACCGTAAACTCAAAATGTTCGTACCTCGTTCGAAACGCGGTCTTTGGAATATCATCCTCATGTACTCGGAGCTGATGATAACCCGACCGAAGGTCTATCTTTGAGAAGTAGCGCGCTCCTTGCAGCTGATCGAATAGGTCATCAATTCTCGGGAGAGGATAACGATTCTTTATAGTCAACTTGTTCAGTTCCCTATAATCAATACACATGCGTAGTGCACCATCCTTCTTCTTAACAAACAATACAGGTGCTCCCCACGGAGAATGACTTGGTCATATGAAACCCTTGTCTTGCAACTCTTGAAGTTGCGCAGACAATTCTTGCATCTCTAAGGGCGCTAGACGACATGGAGACTTCGCAACCGGCGTTGCTCCCGAAACTAAGTCTATGCGAAACTCAACTTGTTGTTGCGGCGGCAATCCCGACAAGTCCTACAGAAACACCTCAACGAAATCTCGTATAATGGAAATATCACTTAATTTTGGTTCATCTACCTTCACGTTACTTAAGGCTTTAGAGATTCCTAAGGTACATTCTCCTTGGACATAAAGTATCTCACCACTTTCTAATGTGTCCTAACCACCTTCTCGTGTCATACTATCTCAGCCTTATGCTCAGACAGCCAATCCATCCCCACAATCACATCGAAACTCCCATGACCTAGTGGTATTAAATCTATAGTGAACAAGGAAGTTTCTAGCTCTAGTTTGCAATTACGAATAACCCTATCAACTTCTACCTTTTTACCATCTGCTACTTCTATCAAATACCCAGGATTTACAAAACTAGATTTCACATTTAGCAAAGGCGCAAAACTAGTAGAAATGAAACTAAAATCGGCTCCAGAATCAAAAAGTACAGTAGCATAATGATGGTTCAAAGAAAAAGTACTCGTCACGATGTTAGGATCTTAGAGAGCGCCAACTGCATTCATATTGAAAGCCCTCCCTTTAACTTGATTCATGTTATTCCTTGAGTTCCGATTTCTTTTAATAGTCAATCGATTCCCCACTTGACCAGGTGCTAGATTTAACTTCGGACAAGTATTTCGATAATGTTTACGACTCCCACACTCATAACATGTTCATGGTTCATATCCACCTCTAACAGCATTAATCGGCGCGACCTGCTTAATTGGTGAATGATAATTTCTTGCAATGTGACCCGGGTTCTGACAATTGAAGCACACTAGATAAGGTCTATCTTTAGGATGATGAGCCAAATACTTAGCACACTTTGGAAGAGGCCTAACATACTCATTCTTATGAGTAGTTGCTGCCACAAACCCTTTGCTTACTTTCGCCCTCTTATCATCATTTCTCCCACTTCTATGCTTGCTTAACTCTTCCACATCTTTTCTTTTTCCCTGCTCAAAACCTTTGTCATGTAACCCATTCAACTGACGCCCTCATTAGTCAGTATCCCAGCTCTAAGAATTGCACTCTGAATCGTGGTTGGTTGGGTTGCTCAGAGCATTCCCCGAATCTCAGGAGCTAACCTAGCTATGTACCTCTTGATGCGTAATGACTCGGGAGTAACTAGATGCGGAACCAACTTAGCTAATTCATGAAACCGATCCGTATAGCCGGCATGATTGGCTCCCACCATCTTATGATTCCAAAACTCAGATTCCAACTTCTCCATTTCATTACTAGGACAGGACTCCTCTACAAGCAATGCCTTAAAATCAGTCCATGACATACCTATTTCAGCTTCGCGACCTCTTGCTTGAACTTGAGTATTCCACCAAGTCAAAACCTTGTTCACAAATGAGCTAGAAGTATACTTCACCCTTTGGTTCTCAGCACACCCACTATTGTCAATTACATTCTTCATCTTCTCGATCCATCGGGTAAGTGCTATCGCACCTCCCTTTCCATCATACTCTTTAGGATTGCATGCCATGAACCCTTTGTAGGTACAACCATTGTTCCCTTCATTTCCACCATTTCCACCATTAGCATTGTTCACGTTGTTAGTCACTTGGGTGACAATCTGAGGAAGAATGGTTTGCAATTGTTGCGCGATGATAGCAGCAATGTCAGGGTTATCCTCGTTGTTTCTAGGACTGCTTCGACGTAATGAAGCCATTTCTATATGAGATAAAAATTTATATACATTAGACGATATAATAAAGGTCATGATCTTATCATACTCTTTCATAACCATATATATACATACATCGCATCAACAATAATCCATGTAATCATACTTGCAAGTCCACCTGTGTTGTGGCGCATGTATAATTATGTTGGCCACCATAATTATAGATGCACACCCTTTTCACACCACGAGTTGGGATTACTCCCCTTTTGTATATGACGACACTTCATGAAATAAACACACCACATAGCACCTTAAAAAAATGAAAACAACAAGTAACACAAAGGAATAATCCTAAAAATCACTTTTATTATTAAAATACTCAAAATCCAAAAGTTGAAAATAACATTCCTAACATGGCTCCAAACGTCGAAAAGAAAAAGAAAACAAGCTAAAACATATCAATCACTTATAACAATACGGACAGTTACGAGACGCGCGGTCAGGATCAGCTTTATTTGTCTTCTTTAACATAGGCTTACTACTTGCGGTGGATTCAAGATCTTAGTCTTCCCCTTTCTCCTGATGCTTAGCTTCTAGAGGCTCATCCTCATCCTCAATTAACCAACCATTCATGTTTCCTTCTCGTTGAGGTAGTCGATGCGGAGCAAATTCATTCATTTGGAGTTCTGGATGATCAACAAATCCATTCGTAATTTTAAAGCTTCTTGTTTTTCGATTTTGGTTCTTCCTCTCCAGATGAGTGGTACTCATGGAATTCAGAGATTTCTCCATCTTTTAAAATCATTAACATCACCTTTACTAGGGTCCATTTTCCTCCTACTTGTTTCTTAGTCAACTTTTCTTCAATTCGGTGCGAGTACAGTCCTTTTGGTATCCGGACTCTACGGTTCGTATGCTTCATCCTAAGCTTTGTCTCTGGATCGGTAAAACGCTTGCGTCCAGTTGCGAAGGCGATTCCCTAGTGAAACTTAGCACGAGACGCCGAGCTGGAGCAATACATGACTATAATAGCACAAAGAAGGGTAAGTACTATAGATCCCCAAAATGAAAAAGTATATATATATATTACTAAAGCACTAACGTCAAAAATAGGGAAAAATTAAAGCATTAAGTACGGAGAAAATATAGTATCTACGTACATATACACTTAAGCCCAAAAAGACACTATATGAATGTACTCCTGTCCTTAGGTTATATGGGAGGTAAGGAATAGTCAAGTCCAAAAACCCCACCTAAGGAAGCTTTTCTTCTTTCATCTTCTCCTCTCTCTACTTTCTAACCACCAACATGAGGCTCTAAATACCAATCTTCAACACCGCCCGGCAAGGTCGCGCCCCACCCACGAGTGCTAAAAACCTCATGGGTACACCCCCCACCCACCGGCCACCCTGTAATTCACCATATCAATCCACACCCTCCAACAAACAACACACACCTCCATATCCCGTGCTCCACTAATGTGCCTTCCCCTACCCACACACCCACGAACGACCGTCCAATTATTATAAGAAACCCGTGGGGTCCCTCCACTACACACGGGGACCAAACCGATCTCCCCCCAAACCAATAACCCCCCACCCCCAAAAAACCCCGTGCTCCATCTAATCCACACCCTCAACGAAAAGCCCATAACCCCCCTCACCCAGGGCTAGCTTCCCCTATAGGTAAGTTCAGTTACCTTGTATCTCGATTAAATTTTAATGTATACTCAAACTATCGCCAGCCTAATGGTCGTCTCTAGAGCCACTTATATTTACTTTTCACAACACCATCATAACGCTCAGCTCGCTCCCAGGCCCCTATGGCCACCACCCAGAGTACAGCTTAACCCCGGCCACCCCATGTATGGTGTATCGTCATCGGTTAATATTCGACACCCAATCCCAGCTATCCCACGCACCATGATCATGCACACTCCCCCAAGCCCAGTTCTGTCCACAACCTACTCATCCACACACGATCCCATCAAACCCGCAGGTCCTAACAACGTAACCCCCTCTCACCCATCCCCCCCTCCAGCCCGCCTTTGACCCCTTATCACTAAATCCACACCATGGTCCCCTGGTAGGAATGCAATACCCAAATTCCCCATAATAGCTTTAATCTTAGGTACCCGTCGTAGCATTCACAGGCTTCTCATACCCACACCAAGTATGCCGAAGAAAAACTCCCTTGCCTCACCAAATTAGGCCAACAGCAGACACTGCAAAATGCCAAAACATCATACATGAATGCATACACATACCATATCCTAGCGTACTTCCATAGTCCCGTGTAACCAACCTACCCTCACACGAGACCCCCCCCTTCCACCCTCACCCCTCCCCACCGGCAATAAAACAATTCAAAACATATATTGGACATACATCGCTCGCATCCCAAGAAACCCTAAGATAAATATGGGACCCTATGAAACTCACCTGGGGTAGTGTTTGGGGGATTAAACTCAATAACAAAAAAAGCTCTTACACAACAAGACTCAAATTCTCTTACAACGCAAAAACAACTGACTCCCACATCACACCCCCACGATTCCCCTCCCCCAGCGTCCCCTCAAAAGCTCCAAGTCCCTGTCCCCCTCCTAATATTAGCATGTCTCAGGGGTTCAGATGGCCTACCTTGTTGCAAATATTACACTGAACAGTGCAAGGTCCTGTGTGATGCAGAGTGCATTTCTTACATAAGGGATGATTTCTAGTATATCCATTATTTTCAGTTGGGGTGGCAACATAAGCCCTGAAGGTTTCCTATCTTCTCTTATGTTATGGTTGGTGATTATTGTAGCGGTTGTTGGGGTTGATGTTACGTTAGTTGTTGTTGTTGAAAGTTCTTCTGTCGTCAAACTTTCATTTATGATCACTTGATATTTGCACCGAAGAGTGCTTTGTTACCTGATCCATTAGCCTTTGGGCTATGTTAATGGCTTCCTCTAGAGTTTGAGGTTTAGAGGCGGTAACATTCCCTTCAATACTTCAAGGTAATCCCCCGATGAAAACTTCTATCATTTTCTCAAAATCTAGCACCATAGTGGGACACAAGGTTGCCAATTCCTGGAATCTTCTCACATATGTCTTGAGATCATTCCCCTTCACAGTCAGATGGTAAAATTCGTCTTCCATCTTCTGGACTTCAGTTCGGGGACATTATTTCTTTATCAAAAGTTTCTTGAATTCAACCCAGGTAATCTTGTAAGCTTCTTTTATCCCAATAGGTTGGGTAAAAGAATTCCACCAAGATAGAGCTTCTTCAGTTAAAGTACCAGTAGCAAACTTCACCTTGCAGTCTTCGTTACAGTTGCTACGAGAAAACACTAATTCGGTTCTTTCAAACCACCAGATGAGACCAATAACGCCTTCCGTACCTTTGAAGTTGATAGGATGGCAGCTCATGAACTCTTTGTAGCTACATTGTCTTGCCACATGAGCTTCTCTTGGTCTGGTGGTATTATCAGTATTTGCCATGTTAGCGGCTTGTGCTTCCAGAGCTGCGGTAACACTGTCAGCAACTAGTTTCCTGATGGCAGCCTGAGTCATGGCTGGTGCTTCAGATGTTGACATCCTTTTGGGAGGCATTCTATCAACATAAGATAACACGTAATAAGAATGATATCACAAGTCTTAAAATGATTAAAGTTCAAAAATAAACATTGTCACAATAGTGATATCGAAATCATAGATAATTCATATCAAATAAGTATCTATGATTTATTTAGAAATCATGGTATGATTCATAACGATGGAGACGGAGATGATGATATAAGAGAAGTTGTTTTAGGATGGATATATCGGTATTATGAAACAACAAGGTATAACGGGATTGCCATTGTATTATATCATGAACAACTTGCCTTTGTACTGTACATAGTCAAAATTTGACAAGTGTTGTTATTTATACCACACATCCCGTGGCTAGGTTAAAAGCTATAACTAGTATCTAATCTAGTAGTTCGATGGTCCTTTTTGGCTAAACAATTTAACAGCCTGTTAGTGCCAACACCTTATTACACCTTACACCGTTAGTCCTTAAGGACTAACATGGTTAGTCCAAAAGGACTACTGGCGTCAACACACATATTCAAACTGAGGGGCCAAACCTGTCAAATCTACAAACCATTAACCCTGTATCACCAAAACAGTAATACAAATGAAAAAACCAATTTGGCGCAAAATTGCCTTAATTATGTCTTCCTCCCTGCACCCCCCCTCCGCAACATAAGACAAAACCATCACCATCCCTCAACCCACTTCACACTGGTTCAATGCTACCTTGGCAATCCTCTTAAACCCCATTCGTTCAAGGTTAAAGACAAAAAATAGATGGTTGAGATTAAAGGGATTGCGCACCAAGCAAAATGGATGGCTTAGATGAAAGCTTTGAGTTCCTCGCACAACAAAAACACCTTTGGTTCACTCACAAAAGAAGCACACATCAAAGAGGACCAAGACATTAGTTTTTCTATAAATAGGACATTGTAAGCCATGGGGCATATCTAGTTAGTTTTTTAGTTGATATTAGTTTAATATAGTTTATTTTTCAAAGCATTGTACTCTCATTTTTAATTAATGAAAAAGTTGGTTTCAGTTTAAAATTCAAGTATTCTTAAATTTCAGTTTGTATTTGTGCAATTTTTTGAACATCATCTAAGTTCTTTTTATGAATTCGTAAGCTATAAGCTCACCCTTACAAGCTGTTTAATAGCTTATAAGTGTTAGCACACTTATTAAAAAGTTCAGTGAGAAAGAATCAAAGCAAAAGAGAGTTGCTGATTTTGGCTTATTTTGGATGTTAAAGCAATACTGGACGGCTTTAAGCTTGGGTTTAGTGCTTATTGGATAAGCTTAGGATTAGTTTAGGTATAGCTTATTGGTTCTTCTAGCTTGGATGCAGGTATCCACACATAAAAAACTCAAATTTCAATTTTTAGCTTATTTACTATTCAACTGCTTATCTCTGCTTATTTATTGTGCCTATCTGCTTATTTGTGTTTGACTATCATGTTTAGTGCTATTGTTGCTTAGTTTATAGTTTGAATGTCATTTGTGCAAATTCTAGTTCAAATCTGTCTTAAATAGCTAAATTATTAGCACAATCTTTTAACTTATCATTCTGGCTTATTTCTGTGTTTAAACTTGTTCATTAGGTTTAATTTAAGCTTAAAAACATTTGGTCTTTGAAATTTAAACATTAAATCTGATTTTATAAGCTTTAAATGGCTGATCTGTTTTATAAAGGAGTGTTTGGATCAAAGGTATCAAACCCATGGTTTAGAACATTTTTGACCCATTAATGCACCAAATTTTTGCCAACTTTGATCATCATCTAAGAGGACGTATGGCTTTTTTTAGCTTATGCTTTAGGTTTTGGAATTATGATTTTAGGTTTTTAAGAACAAAGACTTTGAAACTGTGAACTCATAGCTCATTTAATCAGTTTGTATGATTAGATCTTTTAAACCAGAGTTTTTAAGAGTCTTTTATGTTTGTTCATGTCTTTAAACAAGTTAGAAAGTAGGTCCTTAGGTCTGCAAGTGTTGTTTGTTTTTTTTACAAAGTCTGTCAAAATTTCTAAGTGTTGTTGTTTGTGTGAAACTGCTTTTTCAAGTAGCTTTTTCATGGCTCATTTGATTTTCAAAATGTTTTCTCTTTGATGCTTATTGTAGCTTGTTAGACAAGCTTTTCAGTGGTATAAGCCACTTAGCCATAAGGATCCACTAGCTAGCTTAAAAATAAGCTAGAAAGTGTATACTTAGGCTGTTTGTCTAACAGTTTTAGCCAAAAAGCTTATTTGCTTTTCAGACCTTTTCAGCTTATTTGATTGCTTAACCTTTGTTTATGTGTGCTTATTAGGGTTAGGGCTTTATATGTTTTAGCTTATTTTTCATTTTTAATTGCTTATTAGCTTTAATTCTTAGTCTAAAAGTTTAAATTAGTTTAAAACATGTCATTGTGGTAATCTGTCTTTAAATGCTTTTAAGTGCTTGTCTGCTTAATTTTCTTTGCTTATTTTAGTTCCTTAGTGCTTAATAGGGTTAGCTTATCATTTGTTTTTAGCTTATTTGTTTCCCTTATTGCTTATTAGTTCTAAAAAATCCAAGCAGTTTAGCCTTTTAATTTTAGTGTAAAAAAAGCCAATCTGTCATTTTCTTTTGCTTATTTCGGGCTTATTTTTAAGTTTTAAAAATTTTGTCCTTACAAAAGTTGTTGGTTTACAGCTTATTTATAAGATGTGTAAAAAAGTTTTAAAAAAAAGCAAAAAGGGAAAGTGGAAGTCCAAGGTAAACAAGGCTCGAACCTTGGACCTCAACACCCTCAACCTTTCACACCACACACTCAAACCATCTGCCTTTGGGACTTCTTCGGTAATCCCTTGCACCATTTATTATTTATAGACATTTTAATCCCTATTTTCCATTATTAAGCCGTAGCTTATTTAGGGCTTTATAGAGCTTATTAGATAAGCTGGCTTATCCAGCTTATTTTTCCTAGGCTCTTCATACCATTTAGGGCTTTCTTGCATTTTTTTTAGAATTTTCCAACTTTGTTTAATAATTTTTATCAATTTTCTTTTTTCGAAAATTTTAGAAAGTCATTTAAAAATAGCAAATTAATTCAGAAAATTACAAAAAAATAGTTTTTAGTTTTAGAAATAATATTTTGAGGTTTACAAAGTTTAAAATCAGTTTCATCATTTTTAGAAATTAAATTTCATTTTTAGCCTTTTAATTTAAGTTTAGAAATTAGTTTTAAGTTATAAAATGTAGTTAAAAATAGTTTTATGAGTTATTATCATATTTTAGACTTTTCTAAAGTAGAAGATCATTTTTTGGAATTTTTAGGTATTAATTTGTCATTTTCTAGAATTTTAAATAGATTAAATAGGTTTTTAATTCATAGAAAATTATTAAAAAGTAAAAAAAATATAATTCATTTTTAGAAAATTTTCTTTTATCATTTTAGAGGTTTAGAAACTAAGTTTGCATTTTTAGGGTTAATTTTGATTTAGTTGATATTTTAGACGCGTTTTAGGATTCCCGTTATTTGATTTCTTTGTTAATTGCCTTAGTTGTTAGAAATCAAATCCAATCAAATCTTTCTCCATTCAAACATCAAATATCAAACCGACTCTCGACTCTCCATTGCACACCTCGTTCGGAAAAACGACCCGGGAATATCATATACTTCTCGGATTTCATTGATTTTCCTTCTTTAAACCTTTTCAAAGGTCACTTGATTTGGTTTGGTTAATATAAGTAGTATTATTATTTATATATACCTAAAGACAAGAAGTCAATTTTTGGCGCCGTTGCCGGGGAGGAGTGTATACGATTGTCGTTTCAACGTTTGACAATTAGTTCTTTGAAGATCCTTCCCTGTGAAGTTATTTTCTTTATTAAAAATATAAAAATAAAAAAAATATTTTTTATTTCTTTTTATTTAAGATAAAGAAAAAATCAAAAAAATATAAAAACATTGTCCTTAATAAATAATAAAAATCATTATCAATATAATGCTCTCAACTTGAGCATTATCATAATAAGTTCCCAAACAAAAGATTAAAACTTGCCTTTGTATCACTTGTGAAGTACGACTCACCTTTAAGAGATTAACAAGCTATAAGAGGGGTATAAGGAGGGTTGTTCCGAGGAACTACGACCAGAAAGGAGAAGGTTTTTAATAGCTCCGCGCTTTCCTGCTCCTCCCTCCTTGGCGTTTTCTTTTAAGAGAGCTACCGAGAAGCAAGTTGATTATTGTTTTAAGTTATTCAGTCTTCAATTTTGTCCTTAATAAATATGTTTGTTTAAAAAAACTCCCGAAAACCAAAAATCAAATTCCCTTTAACCTCTTAGCCATTTAATTCTTCTTCTTATCCCTCTATATTGTTTAATTCTTATGGCGTCACTCGATTATCGTTTGAATCCTATTTACACGATTAAAGAGTGTTCGTCTTGTGGATCTTTGTATAATAAAGAACGTTGTTGTTCTAAAGGGTTTGTTCATGATTCTAATAAAGCTTCCGACTCACCACCACATCCCCACACGTTTTCGTCCAACCAACGTCATTGCTTTCATTGTAAAGATGTGTTAGGAGATGGTGAATTTTGTCAACGATGTACTTGCATGAGGTGTGGAAGTGGTCTTAGCAAAGGACTTTGTTTGATTTGTGCTTCAAGATATGAAATAATCCGAATCCGAATTCTTTAAATGATTCTCCGAATATTTTCGAAAATGTTTCACAAAGTCCTCCACTAATCATTGTTGTTACGAGTGTGAAGAGACGTTGGATGGATTCTTTTGTCAACAATGTACTTGCAAGTCTTGTGGAAACGGTGCTCATTATGGTTATAATTGTACACCGCAAGTTCTGATTATCTCTAATCCAGAACCATGCAACAATCAAACCGTTGATGAGCTCCGACAAACTTTGCCAAGTTTTGATCTGACATGCTATTCTGGAGAAGGAAATTTATTACCTTATGTTTCAAAACCTAATTTTGTTGATGATTCTCCTAACGTTTTCAACCTACCTCCGCAACCCCCGACGTATTCTTATGAGTTTTGTGGGAACGATGCTCATTATGGTCACGATTGTCCACCTCAAGTTCCGTTTATCTATAATCCGGAACCGTGTTACAATCAAGACTTTAATTTCCCACAAAATTTTCAATGTTTTCAACAACAATATATTTGTTGTACCCGCTGTGGGGGCCCGCATGAGACTTTTTGATGTCAACAAGTGATCTTCTACGAACCTTGTTGTGAAAATTGCGGGGGTCCTCATGAGACTTTTCAGTGTCAACCGATGAACCAAAATTTCGATAATTCTAATTCTTCCGGTTTTGACCAATTTCAACCCTCGCAATTTATTATCGATCATATTGATTCAATGAATGATCATCTAAAAGCTCATAGAGACTTTCAACAAAGGATGAATGATTCAATGATTGAGCTTCGTGAGACGTTTCAAGCATGGTTACAACAACGTCAAGAACAAGTGGTTAATCTTGATTCTTATACTCCCGAGCCTTTCGTAATATCAGAAGATTCCTATTTACTACGATGATGACGATGATGAGGAAAGTTCTATTCCCTTGAGAGATATTATTATTTCTGAACTTCCTCCGTGTATTGCAATCACACCCGTTTTATTAACCGAGGAGCCCGTTGACTCTCTTATAATGGAGGATAAGCATCTCGACACTATTTCGGAAATAGAATCGGACAAAATAATAAAGTCTAGTGTTGAGGACCTGGTCCATACCCTAAGTGAGTCTGATGGTATTTCCAAAAGTGAGTGTGATGTGCCCGATTGTGATGATTCTCAAACGACGAATTTTTCAACGTTTTCCAATCCTCTCTTTGACGATTCTACCTCTAGTGATGACGAGTCAAGTCATGAGGAGGTTATTCACGAAATAAGTTTTAAAACTTATTCAAACCCTATTTTTGATCTTGACGAGGAAATCATTTCTAGTGAGTTTAATCCGATTCATAATGAAGACCTCGATTCTACTCCAAAAATGATCGTTTTGATACCGAGTCTTATCTTCTTGAATCACTACTCAATCGCGATACTTTGATGGCTTCCTCTCCCAAGATTGATTCTCTCTTTGAGGAGTTCGCCGGTGAACTCATAACAATTCCTCCAAGAATTGTTAATAGAGAGCACGAGGAATATATTAGTCTTATGGAGAGGTTGTTATACGATAATTCATCTCCCCGGCCGCCGGAAGATTTTTATGCTAATCCAAATACAATCATCGAGTCTCTTCCCATATTTCCTATCCCCCTTGAGGATAGTGACTCTCTTAGGGAAGAGATCAATATATTTCCCGGTCCGGATGACTCAATACCACCGGGTATTGAGAGTAATGATTACGACTCGAAAGATGACGATAATTCTACTTCCTTTCTCGAGTTTGAATCATTTCATGTCTATTATCCTAATTCGGGAGATTCAACTATTGATATGGTGGAAGGCATCCCTGTTGATGTACCTAATATTTTGCCCACCCATCCCACACTTCATATGGATTTCGACTTCATTTCTTCTCATAATGATCTCGGATCCGATCTTGATGTTTCTTCTCCTTCCGAAGATAGAAACAAGATTTACGATCCGGGGATATGCATTGAAGTCGAATCCATGAGATTTCTTGCTACTCATTCCCCCATGATTGATACTTTACTTCCAATTTCATCCAAAAATGAAGACAAAGCTTTCAATCACGGTGTTCTTGATTCAAAGGAGAAATCTCCTCCTTCTTCATCACATCGGGGCTTTAAAGCTTCCAAGCTTTTTCATCATAAAAGCCCGATGTTGATTCATGGATGGAACATTCCTATCTTGGATGTTCCGTTTCTCCATTTCTATCCTCCTTGACAAGCTCAAGTATGGGGGATCGAGTCAAGCTTAGTGACTTATTAATAAACAAGCGCTTCGTGGGTGGCAACCCATGCTTATCCTAATATATTTATAATAATAGTAATGAATAAGTGTAACGTGAGGAGGTTCACCTCTTCCTTTCTCGTGTTTTGTGGTTTGTGTTGTATGTCCAGGATTGCCCCGGATTATGAAGACTCTCGTGCTCGTGGTTTGTCCTTCGTTCACTCGAGCTTCAATCCTTAGCATGATTATGGGAATCCAATATCCTAAATCTTATCGACTAACGTTTATCTTTGAGCATACTTAATAAACGACTTTAGATTTACGTAGAAACCCTTTTTTAAAACATTGAGGACAATGTTTAGTTCTAGTATGGGGGGATCTATCGACTTGATTATGCCTGCAGTCGTTGTTTTCACGTAATCCCGTGTTTACCACCAAATTTTAAAAAAAATATTGTGATTTTATGCAAAAATTAAAAAATTCCAAAAATAAAATAAGTGTTTTGTCACAATGTTTGACTTTCCTGCTGGGTAGAATAAGAATAAATTTTGACTCGATCGAGCGTGTTGAGCTCTTAGCTTTGTCCCTTAACCTTTATAAACTTGTCTAAGCTAGTTTATTTGACTAAGCATTCGCGGATCTTTTTATTAAAGATTTTAAATTTGCGAAGAACGAGAAATGATAGAGTTAATTATGAGTTAGATGCTAAACAAGGATTAGTTTGAAATCTTAAGAGCTCATAAGTGTAGTGTGTGGGTTTTTCTCCCATAAGCTCCTAACCTGACTATTAATACGTGCTCTTTTCGAAAATTAAACTTAAATCAACGATTTTCTTTTTATGTAGTCGATAACAATAATTTATTTAGTCTTAATTCAAATTTATACTTCAATTTTCTAAAAAGAAATTTTCTCTATATCGTGGTAAAAAATGAGGTAATAATAATAATAATAAAAACTATGGGCTGATAAAAGTTTGCTGCCTCTTGCCGGCTCACAACCGATGTGGCAGTCTTATAAATAAGGCACATAGTAATAACCCGAGACTGATAAAAGTTTGTTGCATCTTGCCGGCTCACAACCGATGTTGCAGCCTTCAAAAAGGTCGAGGATTTCCTTCGTTTAAAGGATGTATAATTATGTTAAGTGTAATATATATTATTTAATAAATATAGGGAAAATATCTTTTTCTTAAATTTAAATATGCTTTTGAACTAAGACTATTTCTTTTAAGTTGTGGTTTTTCTAAATGAATTATTTATTTAACGGGAAGCCTAAGAGTTTTTGAAACCGAAGGTCCGTGAGTTCCAATACTATTCTCTGTGGGGTGTCAAAAGTCTGGTCACCTAAGTCGGTCTCGGCTGGGATGTGTCGAGAAGAAAGTCACTACATGGAATGATCTCGCCTTCAAAATCATAATTCTTGGGTGGAACGTGAGGCATAGAAATATTGCAATTTTCATAAAAAGGTTTATCCATGGTTGAAATTCGAAATAAGCATGAGTAGTGTTAGCATCTTAACTTATATTTAATGGTGATTTCGTTTTTAAGCTTGGTTTGGGATAAGTAAAAAATCGAGGACGATGAATTTATCTTTTTGGGCATTTTAGGATTGAAGTGCTTCTTGTTCTATGACCTTAATGGTTATGAAAATAACGAAAGGTCCCAATGAGACGCAATTTTCTAAGATACATTTAGGGTTAGGGCGTTTTGAAAACTGCAGACTAGTTTCAAATTTATTACCGCTCTACTACACTCCTCGCCAAAAGCTCCCTAATACACGATGTCTGTCCCCTACCTTGTCATGGCTATAGTTCTTATCACTAATGACCATGCAGGGTTCAGGATGGGTAAGCGTAGCCTCAGTTGTGTGTTAATTAGCTATGCCCCAAGTGCCGTCTTGTCCGTGTGTTGTTGTGAGACATCTCTATTACACAACGGGCTGGACGCTACATACTACGCGTAGATGCTCGGGGAATAAGCCGCTACGGATACTATTGTTCGACGCATATCTGAGAGCATAATAAACCCAGGGCCTGGGAAAGCCCCTAATACGGTAGCCATACTGTTATATTTTGGCAGAAGTGATGTTTGTATTGGAGTGGGTTGAGGCAGAATTTGGCCTCCGAGGTTACCGGAAGATCCGGTGATTTAGATGGAGTTCAGGAGACTTATCTGGTAAAAATCTATGGGGTGTAGGTGCCAAAAATTGTAAGTCTAGGCCATTAAAGAGATGGCTGCAAAAAAGTGGGTCAATGGTGCGGCGGAAGGCAGTGTCCGGCCTAATCTGCGACAGTGCAGGATGATCGATTCGACTGCACTGGCGTATGGCCCAGACGCAAAAATGTTACAATAACCTCGGGGTCATTATGGGAACGCGTGTTTAGCTGTATCAGTATATTGCAATGCTAACTGGACTCGCTTTTTCGATGGGATTGTATATATTGCTGACTTTTCTATGTATCTCTCTTTTCTCCACCCCCCCACCCTACGCCAAACATCGGTGCGATTCACAACCGGTTGTGGGGATACTGTATTGCCTGGTGCTTGTTGGTGATTGTTGAGAGAGACTTGGCATTGATGATTTCGGAGTATGTTGGGAGAGACTAGAGTCTCGGCGCCCGGGCTAATAGCGCGCTGGCGAACGTTTTGAGATTTGGCAGAGCATACTACACATTACCATGGATCTAGCCGATGTGATGGTCGGCCTCCGCAGCTTCCGGTTATGACCGGCGGGTGGACTTGGCGTTAGCCCCAGTGATAACAGAATAAGGAAAAATTGGCTATGGACTTATTGCGTCGCTGTAGGATGTTTCCACACTTTGAAGCCGAGCTTGTTCATACACAATCGAGGAGTGTGGTGGGGTCTTGGGGGGGATTGGCCGGGGTCCCACGAAGTCTACAGGGTATCTTTGGAGGCCAGATAGGGTGGGAAGATGGCAAGATCGTGGTGGCAGTGTAGGTTGTTCTTGTGTATGGTCTTCCTACGTTTACCTATTGTCGTCAAGCTTACACTTCGATGGTATTTATGTCAAGCGTGTGGTGGTAGATCCTATTGGCTAGGGCCGGCCGAAACGAGCGGAGTCGGTGGAACGCGCGCGTACAGACAAGCGTACATAATCTGTCGGTAGCAATTCTTGGTGCCTCCGCGAGACTTTCCTTCAAAAAGTCACAAACTTTGGGGACGTGGGTGCTGATCTTCCGAGAACTGGGGACATTCTCCATCATGAATTACACTGATCATGGTCAGAAATTCCATTAGTGGAAAGTCCATTGATACAGTAACTAATTCGCACAGTTGACCAAGGTGTGTGCTGCCTTTGACAGTGTTCTGATGGTCTTATCAGGGAGGTGGCGCGGGTTTAGCACTGTCCAGGCGGGATGTTTGGATGTCTATGTTTGGTTTAGCAACGCTAGGATTTATAAGCTGCACATTTTCGATAGACTCTTTACGGGGATGGATTTGTATGATCGATGTAATCGTAATGGATGTGAGGTTGGAGATGCCCAACTCACGAAGACCAAGAAATGATTCACGAAAATGACAGAGTGATGATTCCCCCCCCCCCCCCCCCCCCCCCCCCCCCCCCCCCCCCCCCCCCCCCCCCCCCCCATTTGCAATCAAGAAACCGATTTTGGTGCTCGTAATAGACAGGAAAGTTAAGCGATGTGTGACGTTAAACCTTTAGAGTTCGAAGTGGGTGACAAAGTTATGCTGAAAGTATCACCGTGGAAAGGTGTTGTTTGATTTGGAAAACATGAGAAATTAAGTCCCCGTATATTTGGGTCATTCAAGATTTTATCAAGAGTGGGTCCGGTGGCATATAAACATAATTAACCCTGAGAGTTCAAGGACTACACAATTTACATTCCATTTTCAAAATTGAATCAATTGTTTATCTGATGCATATTCTAATACTTCAAATCTCCTACTTCCAATCCTCTCACTAACCCCTATTTATCGAAGAAACCTATCAAAATCATAGATAGGGAGTAAAACAAAAAAACACTTAAGCGAATTCGTATCCCAATAGTCAAGTTTGCTGGAACTCGAGTCATGGCTGAATATATTTTTAAAATTATTATAAAATTTAATAATAACCCTCACCACTTTATTTTAAACAAAATCTTTCTCAATATTAACATTTCAAACTTACTAATAAACAAAATAATTTTTTCCATCCAATATCACCATACCAAAAACTTACTAACAAAACAACTCACCACCGCCTATCCCCCCCCCCCAACCACACAATAAACAAAAATCCCCCATAAACCTCAACACCCCCCCCTCCTCCTATCCACCGCTCAAACTGTATTACATTGTAATTTACGTGACGTTTACAAAGAACCAGCAGACAACCTATTTCCACCCTCACATGCTACACCTCGCTCTCACTCTCTATCTCAACGTAGAAGAATTTTATTTACATTGTTTTTATTTTTAGTTTTACTCGAATTCTTTCCGTATTTTTACGTAAAACACTTACTTAGCGGTACCTTTTTAAATATCGGACTTTGATAATACCGGTATTACAAATTTGGAAAAAGTTTATAAACTCTCCACACTAAAACACTCATATAGGGGAGGATAAAAAAAAAATTCAAGTAGGAGGTGTCACTTTGTGTTTCAACTCTCTTCACAAATGCTATCGGCTTTTAGTCTAAGGTTAATTACAGTTCTGTGACCAACTAAAACACACACATTACAACTCAAAATATAAATTTTCTCTCTCCCTAGCACCCTTAGACGCCACCAACACCAACATAAACACCAAATTATAATTTTTTTTGTAGAACAAACAACAAGAACACTAGTGAATATGACTACCTAGTGTAATCCCTATATTTTTGAGGTGATAAAAGAGGTTTTTCAAGAAGGTTTTTGTACAAGTGGGGCTGAAGTTATAAGAAGGTTTTTATAAGAGTTTTGGGTAAATAAAATGTTGGTCAAAAGTATTTTTGGGTGAAGATTAAGCTTGGAGTTGAAGCCTTCATCAAGCTTGTTCTTATTTTAATCATTTGATCATTATCTACATTTTTCTTGTTGTGTAAAATTAATATGAGTATTAGTTTGTTTTATTTTGATTCCAAATGTATATGTATTACGTTGATGTATGATGATCAAGGAATAAAAGTGTTAATGAATAGCATAGATCTAGGTAAGATCTAACAAGAAACCACCATTTACCCCCCCCCACACCCACTATTCATGTCCCCACTAAACCCACAATACCCCTCCAGGCGCCCCTGTCCACCACCCCTCCCCTACCCCCCCACTACCTAAAACACCACCCTAATCAATCCCCAGTTTTGAGGTTGGATTTTTGTTATATGTGGTCATAGCTATAAATCTCTTCCTGAACATTTGGCAAATTGGTTGATTCTAAGAGAAGTAAAATAATGATTGAGTTATGGTCAAAACCTAAAACTAGTCAATTTGGACCTTGCTGTACAGATTATGTAAAAAGTCAATATTACGAACTGAACCATTTAAAAAGTGAAAACTATGGGTTGTAGCTAAAGTCATGTAGATTCTAAATCAGTTGTATGGTTAACCAACTCTTTACGGTTTGTAAATGGCGTTAAAAATGGTAAAAGTGAAATTTCAGTCGAAATTGTAAATGACCTATATGTATAAAAGAACCAAAAGTTATTTATGACTAAAAGATGAGAAACTAAAAAGGGTTTACATTGGTAAAGTGACTTAATATGGAAGCCAAGGCATATTAAATATATAATTATTACTATTTTATGGTTTAAAAATTACAACTATTTTGCTAAATCAAAAGTATACACAAATTTTCTATTAACAACGAACTCTATATTATGTAAAATAGTTTTATGACTAAAACCCGAGGTGGTAGGACCCACTTCTTGGGAGTTTTAAAAGGCTAATAAACTGATAATAAAAGTATCCCGACCCCGAGAACCCAAAAACTTATAATAAAAGTTGTATACTAGCTAAAATATGGATACCCCGTAAGGCTTATTTGGGGACCACTTGGCCCATGAAACAAAATGGGACTATAAGGACTTAGCATTAGGCCCAAATCACTTGGACACTATAAATGGACTAAGACCTGGTCTTAAAATCATAATATTCATAAAAGAGCTTAATGGACTTGGTTAATGGGCTTAATGGGCTTTTGGGCTAATATGGACAATACTAGTTGAAATGGTTAAAAGTGGCAAATTAAAAATATGTAAAAGCTTAAGTATAAAATACTTACATCATATAAACTTGATCATCATGTTCGCTACATGTATACATATATATTTAATTTATTTATGAAATTTCATTAATTATTACCGACTAGAAACCTAAGACCCGTTACTAATTGTATAGGTCTTGGTTGATCGACTCGCCTACTCCCGAAGTTCTTATTCATCGCTATTCTCTTCCGACATCACTAGTGAGTTCATAGCCTCACATTTTAATACTTTAATTGTTTTATAAACCCGCGAGGGGGATAACATGCTTGTTTTTTAAAATAGAACACAAGGGACCCAAATGTATACTAGTAGTCTTAATTATTATAAGTTAGCTTAAACTCGTAGATATATGACCCGCGGAAATTCATGAATTGTTAACTACCGGTAATGGTCGAGATTATACATGAAAAATAGTACTATTCGAGGTTGCCACCTCCAATCCGGATCGATTGGGCTATCGTCATGTGTCGAAGAAAATAGGGTTTGAATAAGTTTTAAAACTTATTTCGTGAATAACCTCCTCATGACTTGACTCGTCATCACTAGAGGTAGAATCGTCAAAGAGAGGATTGGAAAACGTTGAAAAATTCGTCGTTTGAGAATCATCACAATCGGGCACATCACACTCACTTTTGGAAATACCATCAGACTCACTTAGGGTATGGACCAGGTCCTCAACACTAGACTTTATTATTTTGTCCGATTCTATTTCCGAAATAGTGTCGAGATGCTTATCCTCCATTATAAGAGAGTCAACGGGCTCCTCGATTAATAAAACGGGTGTGATTGCAATACACGGAGGAAGTTCAGAAATAATAATATCTCTCAAGGGAATAGAACTTTCCTCATCATTGTCATCATCGTAGTAAATAGGAATCTTCCAACATTGCAAAGGCTCGGGAGTATAAGAATCAAAATTAACCACTTGATTTTTTCGTTGTTGCAACCATGCTTGAAACATCTCACGAAGCTCAATCATTGAATCATTCATCCTTTGTTGAAAGTCTCTATGAGCGTTTAGATGATCATTCATTGAATCAATATGATTGATAATAAATTGCGAGGGTTGAAATTGGTCAAAACCGGAAGAATTAGAGTTATCGAAATTTTGGTTCATCGGTTGACACTGAAAAGTCTCATGAGGACCCCAGCAATTTTCACAACAAGGTTCGTAGAAGATCACTTGTTGACATCAAAAAGTCTCATGCGGGCCCCCACAGCGGGTATAACAAATATATTGTTGTTGAAAACATTGAAAATTTCATGGGAAATTAAAGTCTTGTTTGTAACACGGTTCCGGATTATTGATAAACGGAACTTGAGATGGACAATCGTGACCGTAATAAGCATCGTTCCTACAAAACTCATAAGAATACATCAGGGGTTGCGGAGGTAGGTTGAAAACGTTAGGAGAATCATCAACAAAATTAGGAGTGGAATCATAAGTGAATGAACTTCCTTCTCCAGAATAGCATGTCGGATCAAAACTTGGCAAAGTTTGTGGGAGCTCATCAACGGTTTGATTGTTGCATGGTTCCGTATTAGAGATAATCGGAAATTGCGGTGGACAATTATAACCATAATGAGCACCGTTCCCACAAGACTTGCAAGTACATTATTGACAAAAGAAGCCATCCAACGGCTCTTCACACTCGTAACAACAATGATAGTCGATTAGTGGAGGACTTTGTGAAATATTTTCGAAAATATTTGGAGAATCATTTAAAGAATTCGGATTCGGATTATTTCCATATCTTGAAGCACAAATCAAACAAAGTCCTTTGCTAAGACCACTTCCACACCTCATGCAAGTATATCGTTGACAAAATTCACCATCTCCTAGCACATCTTTACAATGAAAGCAATGACGTTGGTTGGACGAAAACGTGTGGGGATGTGGTGGTGAGTCGGGAGGTTTATTAGAATCATGAACAAACCATTTAGAACAACAACGTTCTTTATTATACAAAGATCCACAAGATGAACACTCTTTAATCGTGTAAATAGGATTCAAACGATAATCGAGTGACGCCATAAGAATTAAACAATATAGAGGGATAAGAAGAAGAATTAAATGGCAAAGAGGTTAAAGGAATTTATTTTTGGTTTTTCGAGTTTTTTAAACAACATATTTTATTAAAGGACAAAATGAGACTGAATAACTTAAACCAATAATCAACTTGCTTCACGGTAGCTCTCTAAAAGAAAAACGCACAAAGGAGCGGAGGAGCAGGAAAGCGCGGAGCTATTAAAAACCTTCTCCTTTCTGGTCGTAGTTCCTCGGAACAACCCTCCTTATACCCCTCTTATAGCTTGTTAATCTCTTAAAGGTGAGTCGTACTTCACAAGTGATACAAAGGCAAGTTTTAATCTTTTGTTTGGGAACTTATTATGATAATGCTCAAGTTGAGAGCATTATATTGATAATGATTTTTATTATTTATTAAGGACAATGTTTTTATATTTTTTTGACTTTTTAATAATTTTCTATGAATTAAAAACCTATTTAATCTATTTAAAATTCTAAAAAACGACAAATTAATACCTAAAAATTCCAAAAAATGATTTTCTACTTTAGAAAAGTCTAAAATATAATAATAACTCAGAAAACTATTTATAACTACTTTTTATAACTTAAAACTAATTTCTAAACTTAAATTAAAAAGCTTAAAATGAAATTTAATTTCTAAAAATGATGAAACTGATTTTAAACTTTGTAAACCTCAAAATATTATTTATAAAACTAAAAACTATTTTTTTGTAATTTTCTGAATTAATTTGCTATTTTTAAATGACTTTCTAAAATTTTCGAAAAAGAAAATTGATAAAAATTATTAAACAAAGTTGGAAAATTCTAAAAAAATGAAAGAAAGTCCTAAATGCTATGAAGAGCCTAGGAAAAATAAGTTGGATAAGCCAGCTTATCAAATAAGCTGTAAAAAGTCCTAAATAAGCTACGGCTTAATAATAGAAAATCGGGATTAAATGTCTATAAATAATAAATGGTGCAAGGGATTACTGAAGAAATCCCAAAGGCAGATGGTTTGAGTGTGTGGTGTAAAAGGTTGAGGGTGTTGAGGTCCAAGGTTCGAGCCTTGCTCACCTTGGACTTCCACCTTCCCTTTTTGCTTTTTTTTAAAAAACTTTTTTACACAGCTTATAAATAAGCTGTAAACCAACAACTTTTGTGAAGACAAAAATTTTAAAACTTAAAAATAAGCCCGAAATAAGCAAAAGAAAATGACAGATTGGCTTTTTTTTACACTAAGACTAAAAGGTTAAACTGCTTGGATTTTTTAGAAGTAATAAGCAACAAGGGAAACAAATAAGCTAAAAACAAATGATAAGCTAACCCTATTAAGCACTAAGGAACTAAAATAAGCAAAGAAAATTAAGCAGACAAGCACTTAAAAGCATTTAAAGACAAATTACCACAATGACAGGTTTTGAACTAATTTAAACTTTTAGACTAAGAATTAAAGCTAATAAGCAATTGAAAATGACAAATAAGCTAAAACATATAAAGCCCTAACCCTAATAAGCACACATGAACAAAGGTTAAGCAATCAAATAAGCTGAAAAGGTCTGAAAAGCCAATAAGTTTTTTGCTAAAACTGTTAGACAAACAACCTAAGTATACACTTTCTTGCTTATTTTTAAGCTAGCTAGTGGATCCTTATGGCTAAATGGCTTATACCACTGAAAAGCTTGTCCAAAAAGCTACAATAAGCAGCAAAGAGAAAACATTTTGAAAATCAAATGAGCCATGAAAAAGCTAATTGAAAAAGCAGTTTCACATAGACAACAACACTTAGAAATTTTGACAGACTTGGTAAAAAACAAACAACACTTGCAGACATAAGGACTAACTTTCTAACTTGTTTAAAGACATGAACAAACACAAAACACTCTTAAAAACCCTGGTTTAAAAGATCTAATCATACAAACTGATTAAATGAGCTATGAGTTAACAGTTTCAAAGTCTTTGTTCTTAAAACCTAAAATCATAATTCCAAACATAAACCTAAGCTAAAAACAGACCCTAAGGCCTCTAGAATGATGATCAAAGTTGGCAATTGGTCATAATGGGTCAAAAAAGTTCTAACCATGGGTTAGAACTGTTATCCCAAACACTCCTTTATAAAATAGATCAGCCCTTTAAAGCTTATAAAATTAGATTTAATGTTTAAACTTCAAAGACCAGATGTTTTTAAGCTTAAATTAAACCTAATGAACAAATTTAAACACAAAAATAAGCCAGAATGATAAGTGAAAAGATTGTGCTAATAATTTAGCTATTTAAGACAGATTTGAACTAGAATTTGCACAAATGACATTCAAACTATAAACTAAGCAACAATAGCACTAAACATGATAATCAAACACAAATAAGCAGATAGGCACAATAAATAAGCAGAGATAAGCAGTTGAATAGTAAATAAGCTAAAAATTAAAATTTGAGTTTTTATGTGTGGATACCTGGATCCAAGCTAGAAGAACCAATAAGCTATACCTAAACTAATCCTAAGCTTATCCAATAAGAACTAAACCCAAGCTTAAAGCCATCCAGTATTGCTTTAACATCCAAAATAAGCCAAAATCAGCAACTCTCTTTTACTTTGATTCTTTCTCAGTAAACTTTTTAATAAGTGAGCTAACACTTATATGCTATTAAACAGCTTGTAAGGGTGAGCTTATAGCTTACGAATTTGTAAAATGAACTTAGATGATGTTCAAAAAATTGCACAAATACAAACTAAAATTTAAGAACACTTGAATTTTAAACTGAAACCAACTTTTTCATTAATTGAAAATGAGAGTACAATGCATTGAAAAATAAACTATATTAAACTAATATCAGTTAAAAAAACTAACTAGATATGCCCCATGGCTTACAATGTCCTATTTATAGAAAAACTAATGTCTTGGTCCTCTTTGATGTGTGCTTCTTCTATGAGTGAACTAAAGGTGTTTTTGTTATGCGAGGAACTCAAAGCTTTCATCTAAGCCATCCATTTTTCTTGGTGCCCAATCCCTTTAATCTCAACCATCATTTTTTTGTCTTTAACCTTGAACGAATGGGGTTTAAGAGGATTGCCAAGGTGGCATTGAACCAGTGTGAAGTGGGTTAAGGGATGGTGATGGTTTTGTCTTATGTTGCGGAGGGGGGGTGCAGGGAGGAAGACATAATTAAGGCAATTTTGCGCCAAATTGGTTTTTTCATTTGTATTACTGTTTTGGTGATACAGGGTTAAGGGTTTGTAGATTTGACAGGTTTGGCCCCTCAGTTTGATATGTGTGTTGACGCCAGTAGTCCTTTTGGACTAACCATGTTAGTCCTTAAGGACTAACGGTGTAAG
This sequence comes from Tanacetum coccineum, assembly GCA_026074375.1. NCBI lineage: Eukaryota > Viridiplantae > Streptophyta > Magnoliopsida > Asterales > Asteraceae > Tanacetum > Tanacetum coccineum. The sequence goes on along the minus strand of BQNB010006548.1, from coordinate 34,587 downwards.
GTGTAATAAGGTGTTGGCACTAACAGGCTGTTAAATTGTTTGGGCCTTCTATATCAAAGGATTCAGGCCAGGTTTTAAATAAAAGGAAATTGGGTTTTTTTTAAATGGTTTTGGGCTTTTTATAATATAAGCTTTGTTAAGTCTTGGTATTAATAGCTTAATGGGCTACCCCGTCCCTTTAGATGGGTGCGGGTTGGCCCATTATGTATTTCTTCGGTTTCGTGTTCTTTTTTGACTTTGACTGGTTCACGCTTTTCCATTCCGTGCTTGGTTTTGTCTGTTTTGATTTGATTTTTGTCCTTTAGTGAATATCCGTTTCTTACATAATACAAATGCAAAACACACAAATACAATGTATTCTTGGTATGTTTTTAGTCTTTTAAACACGTTTTCCTAGGTAAATGGTATGTGTAATTAAGCACATACTAGAATGCCTCCCAAAAGGACATCAATATCTGAAGCACCAGCCGCCATGACTTAAGCTGCCATCAAGAAACTAGTTGCTGACAGTGTTACCGCAGCTCTGGAAGCACAAGCCACTAACATGGAAAATACTGATAATAGCACCAGACCAAGAGAAGCTCCTGTAGCAAGAAAATGTAGCTACAAAGAGTTCATGAGCTTCTAACCTATCAACTTCAAAGGTATGGAAGGAGCTATTGGACTTATCCGCTGGTTTGAGCAAACTGAATCAGTGTTTTCCTGTAGCAACTGTACCGAAGACTGCAAGGTGAAGTTTGCTACTGGTACTTTAACTGAAGAAGCTCTATCTTGGTGGAATTCTTTTGCCCAACCTATTAGGATAGAAGAAGCTTACAAGATTACTTGTGTTGAATTCAAGAAGCTTTTGATAAAGAAGTACTGTCCCCGAACTGATGTCCAGAAGATGGAAGACGAATTTTACCATCTGACTGTGAAGGGGAATGATCTCAAGACATATGTGAGAAGATTCCAGGAATTGGCAACCTTATGTCCCACTATGGTGCCAGATTCTAAATAAACGATGGAAGTTTTTATCAGGGGATTGCCTTGAAGTATTGAAGGGAATGTTACCGCCTCTAAACCTTAAACTCTAGAGGAAGCCATTGACATAGCCCAGAGAATAATGGATCATGTAACAAAGCACACCCCGGTGCAAGTATCAAGTGATCACAAATGAAAGTTTGACGACAGAAGAAGTTTCAACAACAACAACTACCTTAACATCAACACCAACAACCGCTACAATAATCACCAACCACAACAGAACAGAAGACAAGAAACCTTCAGGTCTTATGCTATCACTCCAACTGAAAACAATGGGCATATTGGAAACCGTCCCTTGTGAAAGAAATGCACTCTGCATCACACAGGACCTTTCACTGTTAAGTGTAATACTTGTAACAAAGTGGGCCATCTGACCAAGAACTGCAAAAACAAAGGGCCAGCCACTGGAACTAATCTGCTACCAGTAACAGTTACTTGTCATGCCTGTGGAGAGAAAGGGCATTATGCAAATCAGTGCCGAAAGACCACCAACAACAATGCCCAGGGAAGAGCCTACATGTTGAGGGATAGGAATGCTCACCAAGACCCGAACGTAGTCACGGGTATGTTCCTTCTAAACCAACATCTAGCTAGAGTATTATTTGATTCTGGAGCCGATAAAAGCTTCGTATCCATATCTCTTGCCTCTAAGCTAAATATTCCACCCATTACAATAGATACCTTTTACAATATCGAAATGGCTGACGGAAACTTAGTAAGCACAAACACCGTTATTCAGGGTGCAACTCTGACTTTGTTAAACCAACCTTTCGAAATTGATCTTATGCCGATCAAACTCGGTAGTTTCGACATCGTCATTGGTATGGATTGGTTATCCAAGTATCATGCTAGAATTATCTATGACGAGAAAGTCATTCACATCCCAATCAACGGTGAAACTTTGATCATCTGAGGTGACCAAAGTAAAACCCGACTAAGTCTCATATCCTGTATAAAAACTGAAAGATATATATCCTGAGGTTGTCAAGTTTTCGTAATCCAAGTAATGGAAAAGAAGTCAGACGAGAAAAGACTAGAAGATATCCCAGTAGTCAAAGAATTCCCAGAAGTTTTTCTTGAAGATCTACCTGGCCTTCCTCCCATTCGCCAAGTAGAATTCTAAATCAATTTAATTCCAAGAATAGCACCTGTAGCCTGAGCACCTTATTGATTAGCTCATTCAGAAATGCAGGAACTATTTAACCAACTTTAAGAGTTATCAGATCGAGGTTTTATCCGACCAAGTACTTTGCCTTGGGGAGCTACTGTCTTATTTGTCAAAAAGAAAGACGGATCTTTCAAAATGTGTATCGATTACCGGGAGTTGAATAAACTTACCGTAAAGAATTGTTACCCATTACCCAGGATTGATGACTTATTTGACCAACTTTAAGGTGATTTTTGGATTCTTATCGTGCAATTTCTTGGACACTTAATTGATAGTCAAGGAAATACGTCAATTCTTAGGACTCGTCGGTTATTATCGGAGATTTATCAAATATTTCTCGAAGATTGCAAAGTCTTTAACTGAATTAACCTTGAAAAACAAGAAGTATATCTGGGGAAAAGACCAAGAGTTGGCTTTTCAACTACTAAAATAGAAGCTATGTGAAGCTCTAATCTTAGCATTACCAGAAGGAAATGATGATTTTGTTGTTTACTATGATGCATCCCATCAAGGTCTGGGAGCGGTATTAATGCAAAGAGAGAAGGTTATTGCATATGCATCCTGACAACTTAAGCCTAATGAAGAAAACTATACCACTTATGATCTCGAATTATGAGCAGTAGTGTTCGCTCTTAAAATTTGGAGACACTATCTGTATGGCACCAAATGTACTGTGTTCACTGATCATAAAAGTCTTCAGCATATCCTTGATCAGAAAGAGCTAAACATGAGACAACGTTGTTGGCTAGAATTGCTTGCAGATTACTATTGTGAAATTCGCTACCATCTTGGAAAGGCAAATGTCGTAGCAGATGCCTTAAGCCGGAAGGAACGAATCAAACCACTTCAAGTTAGATCATTAGTTATGACCATTCATCCAAAATTACCATCATAAATTCTCAAAGTTCAAACTGAAGCACTCAAAGAAGAAAACATCAAAGCTGAGAACTTATGAGGAATGGACAAAGCATTTGAAATACGTCCTGATGGAACTCGTTGTATTAAAAACCAAAGCTAGTTACCACTTTTTGGTAATCTAAGAGACTTAATCATGCATGAGTCCCATAAATCAAAGTATTCCATTCACCTAGGTTCTAACAAGATGTATCAAGATCTAAAGAAACTCTATTAGTGACCTAACATAAAGGCAATCATCGCTGAGTATGTTGGTAAGTGTTTAACATGCTCTAGAGTTAAAGCAGAATGTTAGAATCCATCTGGCTTACTAGTACAACTGAAGATTCCTATGTGGAAGTGGGAAAGAATAACAATGGATTTCATCACAAAACTACCCAAAACATCAAACGGACATGATACAATCTGGGTCATTGTTGATCGCCTTAACAAATCCGCATATTTCATCCCTACCCGAGAGACAGATGGTATGGAAACCCTTACAAGGTTATACATAAAGGAAATAGTCTCCCAGCATAGAGTGCCAATATCTATCATCTCGGATCGTGACAGTCATTTTACGTCCAGATTCTGGCAATCATTACAAAGTGCTTTAGGTACTCAATTATACATGAGTATGGCATATCATCCAGAAACTGATGGGCAAAGTGAAAGGACCATCCAAACACTTGAAGACATGCTTCGAGCCTGTGTTATAGATTTTGGAAAAGGAAGGGAAAAACACTTACCATTAGTAGAATTTTCCTACAATAACAGTTACCATGCTAGTATTAAGGCAGCACAATTTGAGGCACTTTATGGTCGAAAGTGCAGATCACCTGTTTGCTGGGCCGAAGTTGGAGATGTTCAACTTACGGGACCAAAAATAATCCATGAAACCACTAAAAAGATAGTGCAAATTCAAGAACGCTTGTAAGCTGCAAGAGACCGCCAGAGAAGTTATGCCAATATAAGACGAAAGCCTTTAGAATTTCAAGTTGGAGATCGTGTTATGTTAAAAGTGTCACCTCGTAAAGGTGTCATCCGATTTAGAAAACGAGGAAAGCTTAATCCCCGATACATTAGACCATTCAAAATCCTTGAACGGATTGGCCCAGTGGCATATAAACTTGAGCTTCCTGAAGAGCTTGATTTTGTCCACAGTACTTTCCACGTTTCTAATCTAAAGAAATGATTATCTGACGAATCCCTTGTCATTCCAATGAAAGAGCTTCAACTCGATGACAAACTCAACTTTGTGGAAGAACTAGTGGAGATCATGGATATAGAAGTCAAGCAACTGAAGAAAAGTAGTATTCCTATAGTCAAAGTAAGATGAAACTCTAAAAGAGGACCAGAAATTACATGGGAATGCGAAGATCAAATTCGTGCCAAGTATCCACATTTGTTTTCCAACATCACTCAGGCATCCAACTAAATCTCGGGACGATATTTCTTTTAAGGGGGGAGACTATAACAACCCGTAATTTTTATCAATGTAATTATCCATCTATTAAATTAGATGCACTGTAATATCCATCTATTATATATATACCACCTTTTTACAGGGAAAATTTTGCTTTATCTCATTATGCAACGTAACTTGCATCTCTAATGTAAACGAGTTCACGCAACCTCTACCAATGCCATCTATATCTATGTTTATATCATGTAAACATCCTAATATGTTAAGTCTATATCTTAATATCATTTTACCAAGTACATTATCTATTTAACGTACCATTTATAACTTATTTCAAAACAAGCTTTAAACGTTAAACGTTTATATCAAAACCCTAATTATATGTAATGTATACATATAAAATAAATGTGCAAGCCTTCAAGCATGTGTACAAGTGTACAATGCATAACATTTGAATATCTTTTCCCTCCTAAATCAAGTTACAACTTTCTAAAGCCCAATGTATAAGTCAATAATGCAAGAAAACCAAACTAGGTCATTTTACCTCCTAAATCACTTTAGTTTCTTACTACCACTTTAGCACAAGGTACAAACACTTAATGCATGACTCCTAAACCCTAAACCTAAACCCTAAGTCATCCTAAAACCCTAAACCCTAAACGAAACCCTAAAACCCTAATTTCACTTTAAACCTAAAACTAAACCCTAAACCTTAATCCTAAACCTTAAACCTTAATCCTAAACCCTAATCCTAACACTAAACCTTAATCCTAAACCCTAACTACCCTAATCCTAAACCCTAATACACGTTTTAAAGACTAAAAACCCTAACCCAAAACCCTAAACCACCCGTCACCCTTTTTCTTCCTTTGACCAATTTTAACCTAAGTAGCCACGAAACATCCAAGACCTCTATTACTAACCTACTACCACCCCAAACACCTTACAAGCACCTCCATCACCTCCTTGTAAGCTACTTACACTCAAAAAACCTCTTTGTCACCCCTTTGTAAACCGAATCACCTCCACACTCTTCCACCATTTAAAGCTACACTCCTAGATCTCCATACTCATCACCTAGCATCCCTTAGTCATCTCCCTACAGCCCTTAACTCTTAACAACCAAGAAAACTTGGGCACCAAGTTGGTTTCACCCAGATATAAGCCGAAACCATTCAACCCTTCATTTATACTTCAAACTCAAATCACACACACTCAAATTAGGTTCTAGCCCTTTCATTAGCAGTAGTAGAAGATCAATAGAAGCCTCAAGATCAGAATAGAAGCCAAGAAATCAAGAGAAAGAAGCTTTGAAGTCATTTCTAGGCGTACGAACTCAAACAACCCATTTCGACCCATTTTAGCTCAAGTAAGCTCAAAATCTTGTTCAATAAACTCACAATCTATTTTAGAATGTTCATAAGACTCTTAAGATCATATATAAACTTTTGTTTGAAGCCTTGAATCCTCAAACCCATGTGTTTTTTACTAAAACCCTAATACGACAGTTTTTTAAATTTTTAGCTTATGATCCTATTCTAACTTTTGTTATGTTAGAAACATCTTATTTTAGGCTTATTCTAATTATAGCTATACCTGCAAATATCATTTGGAACCCTAAATAAGATTGCATGGGGGGTATATTATTCGTAACTTTCCGAATTGATAACTAGAGGGGCTTGAAAAATGGCATTCAATTCGAGGTTATAACTATCAAGGACGTATCTTGCCAAGTTTCAAAGTTAAAGGCTTAAATTATAAATACTTTATATATAAAGGACTAAACGAACTTCATTTGAATCACTATGTTGGTGTTTGGCAAAGGCACCTGTTGGGGAAACTACTTGTGATTATTGATTATCTCAAGGTCTCTGTGTCATAAGCTTAGGGCAATAATATTGTTTTCTATAATAATTGTACTCATTGCAATTATTACACTTATGGGTGTATAACAACATAACCCACTATTGTGATTGTATTCAAACTGTTTAACATAAACTATGGAATTTCACTTCAAACATTGTGTTGACCTTTTTAGCTTGTTTATCTAAGGTATTTGGAGCAACTTATGCAAGGAGTGGCACCGGGAAACTTGGATGGCTAAACTGTTATCATTCAAACTTTATGTTTTCATGTAGATTTTAGGACCTCTGTTTGTAAAAACTCTGATAAAATAATGAATGATAACTTATCTTTTAAAAACGTCTCTTTTGAGTCGTTTTCTATGATTATGACTGTTGTACTATGAAAAATACCCCAGATTAGCTTCCACTGCTATATGTCAAAAATGGGGGTGTTATATTTAAGTTTTCTGGACTTGGGCGTATGACGCCGTCAAGGTTTTTGTGACCCCGTCACAGGTGTCATGGTGACGGCATCGCGTGTAAATCGTGACGCCGTCTCCACGTTCTGTGAAAATGAAATTTTTATTTTTGATGAAAAATTTCTTGCACTTGATTCCATAAGTTAATTCTTGTACAAATAGCTGCATAAAACCCGAGATTTAACAATTCATTCATATGACTCAAAACTGACGCGAATTAATCTAAAAAATTTATTTAACATGCTTGAACTTGGCTCAAAAGCCGGATAAATTCCCCTACACTTATTATTTGCAAAATTCCTTTGATTGAAATTAAGACGAGGTTAAGAACAATACAAAGCATGATTACAAGATAGTTCAAACATAATAAAACAAACTATAAAGAATTTAAACTCACATGCCATTCCTAATTTACGAGAAAAGTAAATTGGGTTGCCTCCCAAAAAGCGCTTGTTTTTGTTCGAGTCACAAGCCTAACTCTACGCTTATTTAACGCGTAAAAGGTGGGTCTCCCCTACACTTAAGGTCAAGTGCGGGTGATAGTAGTGGTACAAACCACCATGATGAGAAGGAGCCATACGTTGAGAATTTTGTTGTTGAAGAATAGGCTCTAAACGGTGTGCTTCTAGAATTCTATCTCTATTTACTTCATTTGGCCTATCAAATAAACTAAGTTCTTCTCCTAGAGGAGAAACTTCCTTAGATTCTAATCCCCAATCATCATCAAACATCTCCCAATTTGAAATATCAACACCTAGGGATACACTTTTTCCTAATAAACCCAGTTTAAATCCATAATGTCTCTTAGGGTCATCTATACATGGGTTATAATAACTATACACACCCTTAGGATGGGAATTTTCCACGTGAGGTAAAGGCGGTGTTTGAGTTGTTAAATAATCTACTACCTTCATCCTAGAACTATCCGGACTATGTGGTTTGATGGGTGGTTCGGGGCCTATTACGTCTCCTAGACTTACATCTAAGGATGGACTATTGAGTAAAGGTTGAGGCTCTGGTCCATCAAAACTAGGAACTTCCCTAGAACTAAAAGGAGTGTTGTGATTACAATTCAAGCCTACTTCCTCTAGTTTTGTTTTGTTCAAAGGTTCTACCTCTATCGGGGTTCCTAAAGTCTTTTCTACTTCTTCTGGGTAAGTCACGGGCGGTGTGTATTCCTCAAATGATGGTAGGGTTTGTGTGGTACTCTTAGGGCTTGTAACTCCTACCTCATTATCCATCATACTTAGGCTATCTACATGCTCATCATAATCTAACCATGCCATGCACCTAGGTACTTGTACCCTAACCATATCATCCCCAACTATTTGAGCATTTGGATTTGCTATTGTTTCATCAGAAATAACGCTTGTTGGGTTGCTACATTTTTTTTATCATATTGGGCACAATCCTCTATGGCATACCATGCTCCTATATCACTAAACTTCCTAAGATCCCCTTCTGCTATCAAATTGATGATATGACGGGATAACGAGTCGAGATGTTTAGAAATATTTCAATTAGGGTCCATATACTAAGGCCATGATTCAGGAATTTTCAAATTATGTCTTTGAAACGAGTCTACGAATCGTAAAGAGGGAAAAATTTTCATCTTAATGATGTTGGAACACCAAGAAGTTAATTATGGAGAAGGAATACTCAAACCTACCTACCCTAGGACATAACATAACCTTTCATTATAATTTACAAATTTACAAATGTTACGAACAAAGGGCACAAAGAAAAAGATAGACTACAAGAAAGCTAATATGCGGAAATTAAATTCTCACTTGAAAGGATTCAAGCGAGTAGAACTAAGCTAAACTATGATCAAAACCTAACTATTCCCCAGGCGGCGGCGCCAAAAACTTGATGCGGTCGTCGTAGGACTTCTACACGAAGTTTTACAACTCCCTAGGCAGAGCACCTAATCATTGTAGTAGTAGTATAGGCAAGACTCGGGGGGTTGTTATCGTTCACTCGGGGAATAGGTTGGGAAGGCTTGATCACGGTCTAACAGAATTCTAAGGGTTGAAAGAAGATTATTTTTGTGTTTTTATATTTTATGGAAAGCATGTAAATCATATATTTTGAGAGGTTGGTTTGGTTTTAGCTATTTAAACTAAATTAAAATATAAACTAATGGTGATAACAATAAGATAAAAGACTGTGCTTATTTAATCATGTATTACTCCCTAGATTGCTTCTCCTAGTGTTGTTGCTTTGTCACACTTGTGATGATCTATGTAATTATTTCCTAAGTCATGAACGAATTACATGAACTCGACGTCTATTTAATATTCCGTTAAGGCAACACACCCGTAAGGTAATATGAAGACTATTACAAGGCCCCTAAGAGTATATTAAATGCATGTGAATTATATTAAGAGTGGATCAACCATATTAGGGGGCAAGGTAGTATGAAGACTGTTACCCGATGGTATCCTTTCTACACAATCATGTTTTCCTAGACATATCAACAGCGATACAGACAAAAGCTGGTTTTCTAAGACCTAACATGCATATCTATCACAAGAAGCAACACCACTAAGATCTACATTCTAGGTTTCATACAATCATAAATAAACACAATAGGAGGCTTAGCCAAGCATGTTATAGATAAAGCAAGAACAGATAAAAATCACACAACAAGACATATTGAATGATTAAATAAGTCTTACTTGATTATAACATGAATTGAAGGAAGTACAATAGGGTTTTTAGGCCTTAAAATGGTCCCTAACAGCTGTTAAATGAACTAGGGTTCGTACCCTCTTTTTATTCTAAAGTTACACACTCAAAACCCTAAATTCGGGTTTGTATATATAGGAAAATCTATGTGACGGCGTCGTTTTTTAGTCGTGACGCCATCATGAAAGAGAATATTCTAGATAATGGGTTAGGTCGTGTTCTGTGATGTCGGCATGGAATCTCGTGACGCCATCTTGGTCTTTGTTGTGACGGCGTCACGTTGTATCTATGACGCCATCTCCAGCTGCTGAGAACATTATCTTGATAGATATTGGTGCAGGTCTTTAGTCTTGTTTGTTTCTTCTCTAAATGAGCCCAAGTCATGTGTAATTCTTCCAAATGCCTTCCAAATGTGAAATACCTAAAAAGGAATGATTAAGTACCTATTTTGGGCATAAATGCACGATTTAAGGGGTTAAACGACCCCAAAAAAGTGTATAAAATGACACCTCATCAGGATACTATGTAGGAAGGTATGATATCATCAACATCATCTCACTTAGTAAGTATCTCATTGTTGTTGAATTCAGCTTAAAACCCAAAGTACACACTTTATCCCTTTTACGAAGTCGAAACTATAGCATCAAAGTCAATTAAGTTCCAAAAATGCACTTTTCTCCCTCGAGGATAGTGCTGGTATGAATTGCTACACCAAATTCAACTAAGTCCCAAGTGTAAGAAATTGTATCCCTCTATGTAGTCGAAACGGTAACATGAAAAATCAACTAAGTATGATGTAACATTTCTCCCTCCAGGATGATGACTAACTGAGGAATCATCCTACACATGTGTACATCGTATATCAATTGGAACTGCTTACTTAGCTTCATATACCCATGATTGCATAAGCAATACTCTGCGAGAAGATGTCAAATCATACTCTCTTAAATAATTCTCTCTTGATTAACCCAATCCAATTCCCCTTAACTACTCTTTTGGCTAATACTGATGACCACTGATGGAGACATGTCACACCCTGACTATGGCGGAAACACGAGGGATGATGAAGGATTGATCGTAATAACACAAAGCGTCAATATAGAGAAAAATAATATGCATTAAAACAAGTGTTACAACATCCTCCGACAACAAGTATGAAACTTGTGTCAAAACAGGTTGAATCGCATCACATAGTCTAAAATTTATTATAACCAACACCTCGCATCCGGAGGGATACGAGTCTAACGGAAATCAAACAGACAAAGACTGAAACATAGTCTCAATGCAACTCTCAATGATAAGATCCGAAATGGATGCTCTTATGTCTGCTAAAGTCTCTAATCCTGGATTCATGGATCATTTACATTACCTGAAAATAATACTCGAAAGGGTCAACACTACGTTGGTGAGCTCGTAGGTTTAGGAGTAAACCCAGTTGCTGTGCCAGAATATAAGAGTGGACAGTTGTGCAATATAAAAGAAGAAATTTCATATAATACTATTTAAATTATCAACACATCATATCAAGGTGTCCTACCCAAAATTAACAAAACAATACAATCCCCGCGATCTAATAGTCCTCCGAACCTATCGCCTACCAGCTGGAGCTTTACAGTCGGCTAAATAGTGTAGTGCAGAAATTCACAGTGGAACTTTGCATAAATAGATCCCAAGTATTCGCATAGCATTCACATAATGTTCGTATAGCATTTATATAGTGATCACATAGCATTTATATAGGCAATCATAGGCACATAGTGTTAGGAATTCTGAGTTACTACTGCTGGTGCTAATTTACTACTGCTGGTTCAGAGTTGATGCTGCTGCTAAAGATTGAAGAAAACAGACTAAGTAGTTAGTACTGTTAGTTATTAGTTTAGTACTGCCTAGTATTTATTAAGTTATTGCCAGTGTAGTTATTATGTCAGTTTTATATAGTTAGTACTGCTATTATGATATGCATGAGTTAAATTAGGAATAGATATGCATTATCATTTATAGCGTTTTGTATTGCCCATTAGGGTTTTCTTCAGTGTATAAAAGGAACCCTACGGCATAGTTAGAAATGACATCACATCATATCAGTCTTTCATAGTATTCATAGCTTCAAGGTTGTAAACCCTAACACTGTCAAAGAGTGTTCGTATCAATATATTGAAGCTTGTTGTTTTGGTTGTATTTATGTGTCTTAATTATCTTTTAAAAACGTCTCTTTTGAGTCATTTTCTATGATTATGACTATTGTACTATGAAATAATACCCCGGGTTAGATTCTGCTGCTATATGTCAAAAATGGGGGTGTTATATTACATCAAGCTAAGGAGTTTAAGATATGTTGATTGGGATTAGCAAGTGGTATCATAGCTTGTTGTGAAGCTTTGAATAAGAAGAAACAAACAATATATACTAGATCTATTTCTCAGTAATAAGATGGAGGCAGGAACTACTTCTACAACTCTAACTGCAAGACTTCCTATCCTCAACCTAGGGGAATATGATCTCTGGTTAATGAGGATAGAATAATACTTTCTCATGACTGATTACTCCCGCTGGGAAGTAATTCTGAATGGTATCAAAGTGCTTAAGAGAATTGTTGGAGAAATTAAGCAGGAATATGAACCTACTACTGCAGAAGAAAAGAAGGACAGAAGGAATGATATGAAAGCTAGAGGAACACTGTTGATGGCACTCCCAAATAAGGATCAACTGAAGTTTCATTCATATAAAGATGCAAAACTGCTCATCGAAGCCATTGAAAAGAGGTATGGAGGAAATAAGGAATCCAAGAAAGTTCAGAGAACACTACTCAAGCAACAATATGAGAACTTTTTAGGATCAAGCTCAGAAATAATGGATCAAACTTTTGATAGGTTACAAAAACTTATTAGTCAGTTGGAGATTCAAGGCGAAGTTATTACACAAGAGGACATGTAGATCCCAATCCTTGATCGATTCCTTAGGTTGTCTAAGGTTAAATTACCTTGGATAAATCCAAAATAACTTATTGTAGAAACTTTGTATGTATACTAAAGTGTATGCGGAATCTACACCTTAATACCTAGAAGTATTATGAATAAAACAGTAATCGTGAATAAACAAAGATATAACCAAATGCTCCAATATTATTAGATCAATAATATGAGTACTCTTCACTAGTACTAGGGTTTACAACCTTGAAGCTTTTCTAAATCGACTTGACAACTATGAAAACTCGTATACCTCAACTAACGCCCTAGGACCTCATTTTATAGACTAAGGAGTCCTAGTCGGCTTACAATACATTCCTAAGATATCATAATCTTTTTTAAACATAAACATAATCTCTTAAACAAATAAATTATGCATATCTTGTACTAAATTATACTAACAGTAGTAACTAGCAGTGGTAACTTTATACTAACAGTACTAACTACTTAGCATAATTTCCATTATGTACCTGAGCAGTAGTAACTCTAAGAATCCTTGAAGTCTTTTAAGTCTCAACATGCTTGGAGCAGCCGGAGTCCAAATACCAGAGAACAATTTGGACAACCTGCATTCATCAAGAGAGGAAGATGGAACATCGGAAACTATGGATCCCTAAGATTTACTGGGTTCCTTGTTGTTAGCAGATATAGATTTAATAATCTTAGGTTTGCTAACGGGAACATTAGTTTTAGATTTCCTAGGTTTTCTTGAGTAAACCAATGTTACTATAGGCTTAAGTGTATCAGTTTCTAGAGCAGTTAGTTTCCTAAGGGGTACTTCAGCAGTTGTGGTAATCCTAGTTAAAGGGCACGCATTTCCTACTATAGTAATGGTCTGACCAGTAGGTCTCCAAGTATATCTAATATTTGTAAACATCTTTCCTATTGGTTTCCAAACTTTTCTCTTTTTTTATTTTTTAACAGATTTAGATTTAACACGAGCATTCACATCATTGATAAAATTAAGAACACATAAATCATGATAATCAGAAAGCATGCAACCATTACACTTAACACATAGAAGTTCAGAATTCACATTAAGTTTGGAATGTTGCACATTTGCAGTTCCTTTAGATTCAACAAAATAATTCTTATTTTTCAAACTAGATTTAACTATCCTAGGGTGGGCTTCTACTTTATTCTTCTGAGTACTACTTGGTGTTTGTTGAATCTTATCTTTCTTTGTATTGCATGAAGGCTGTGATCCGCTAGCACTAGTAGACGGTTTTACTCATGTAGAAGACAACATAGGTTTGTTAGAAACTAGGTTTGATGAAGAAGCTGTTTTTGTGTTTATGTTTCCTAAGGATGTGACGGGCTCAGTGAATCTAACTCTTTTGTCCTTGTTCTTTGGGGTCACAACCACTAATTTATCACTTAAATTGTTGATGCTAGGGCATGTTTGTCTGATTATTATAAGCAACTCTTGAATTCATTTGGTATACTTACAAGCAGAGTCTAAGGAATTATTTAGAGGATTTTGTGATTTTCCTTGTTCTACTATTTCCCTAAGAATTGCAGCTTGTTCCTGAGTGTGCCTAAGGTTTTCAGAGTGAGCTGTCCTATTGTTCAACAATCTAGGGGCTATAGGTTCCACGTCAATTTTAAGCATTTCTGGAGCAATAGGGTGTTTGGTAACAACATTATCAGCTAAATCCTTTCCTTTAAGTTTTCTTAATTCATTCTTGAGAGCTGTAATGACCAAATATTTTTCCTGAAGACTTACATTTAAATCAGAGATTTC
>BQNB010006548.1:0-13591 GCA_026074375.1 Tanacetum coccineum | reverse complement strand
AACAGTTAAACTAACAATATTAACATTGTTAGTGCTAAAAACATTATCTTCATTCTCTTGATCATTACATTTACTTTCTTTTCTTGGATCTTTATTAACCTTATTTTCAACATCACTTGAAGGTTTGAATCCATCATCATCAGAACTCTTTGGATTTTAGGAAAATGATGGATCAACAGTCTATAATGGTAGCAAAATGTAATCTTTGATAGGTTATGTCTCCTTTCTAGCTTGACCTGCATTATCACTTGCTTTTGTGCCTGCAATACCATTAAATTGTGTACCTGCTACAATTGGCTTATAATTCATTATTCTTGTTAGTGCATCAATATCAAATAGCCAATCTAGTCCACTACCTACAACATTAAGTGTACTATCACTAAACCTAATATGCAAGTTTTCTTCCACTATCCTTGTTCTACTATTGAATACTATAAAGGCTTTACTATTTAAAGAGTATCCAACAAAGAAACCTTAAATAATCTATGGTATTGAGAATGGTAATAGGACACCCAAATGGTCTTATAAAACTTAAAGTTGGTGTTATACCATGAAAAAGTTAATATGGGGTCTTGTTATGAGGCTTAACTACTAACACTCTATTTTGCACATAACAAGCAGTATTAACTGCTTCTACCCAAAAAGTAGTTGGCAACTTAGAATCAGCTAGCATAGTCCTAGCAGCCTTAATTAGTGTCTTATTCCTCCTCTCAGCAACTTCATTTTGTTGAGGAGTTTTAGCTACACTAAATTGTCTTAAAATACCCTTCATTTTACAAAACTGATTTATTTCTCTATTTTTGAACTCAGTTCCCTTATCACATCTAATCACCTTAACCTTGTGATCTACTAGATTTTCTATCCCAGTTATAAAGGACTTAAGAATGCCACTAGTCTCATCCTTAGTAGCTAGAAAGAAAACCCATGTAAACCTACTGTAATCATTTATGACAACTAGGCAACACATTTTCTTCATAAGGCTTTTTACAAATGTTGGACCAAATAAGTCCATATGTAACAAATGTAAAGGAAGACTGATTGAGTTCTCTGTTTTGGACTTATAAGAGGCTTTGTGCTGCTTTCCCTTTTGACAACCAACATAGGTTTGATCATTTTCAAAAAGTTTGGAAGGTAAACCTCTTATAAGATTTCCTTTAACCAATTTATTCATGGTTTTAAAATTTAAGTGACCTAGCCTTCTATGCTAAAGTTTAGATTCATCAGTATTAACTGCTTCTGCCCAAAAAGTAGTTGGCAACTTTGAATCAGCTAGCATAGTTTTAGCAGCCTCAATTAGTGTCATATTCCTCCTTTCATCAACTCCATTTTGTTGAGGAGTTCTAGCTACACTAAATTATCTCAGAATATCCTTCATTTCATAAAACTTATTCATTTCTTTGTTCTTGAACTCAGTTCAATTATTACATATAATCACCTTAACCTTGTGATCTACTAGATTTTCTATCCCAGTTATAAAGGACTTAAGAATGCCACTAGTCTCATCCTTAGTAGCTAGAAAGAAAACCCATGTAAACCTACTGAAATCATCTGTGACAACTAGGCAATACAATTTTTTCATAAGGCTTTTTACAAATGTTGGATGATAAGTGCTTAATTACACATATCTTTTACCTCTAAAAACGAGCTTAAATGACCAAAAACAGACAAAAACTGCCATCTTCTTTATGGACAAACCGCCAAGACCCAAGCCATCAATGACTTTGGATCGGCCCATGTTGCATCAACATAGATTAAACTATTTTAGGGTATTTTGATGCACTGTTTTTTTAGAAACATGGATTAAAACATATGTGTTGATTTTTTTACATAACCCAACAAGCTGAGCCTTAACAGCATTAACAATTTATTTCCTTAACAGCATTAACCAACTACTTTGGCTTAGCAGTATTAAATTTTTTTACCCTAACAAATTAACACTTTTGTTAATATGACTGTTTTTAAATGTTGTGTTTTATGAATGGTCCCACTTTCAGTTGAATGTGCTATTTTAGAAAGATATGACATTGGTTTAGCAGCATTCATTGTTGTTTTTGAGTGAGCAGCATTAACATGTCTAGCAGTATTAACCAATACTGTTGTTTTTGAAATATTTTGTCTAGCAGTATTAATTGATACTAAACCAGACTTCATTAGTACTGCTCTTGGAACCAAGTTCTTTTTAGCACAAGGGAGAGTCTTTATTGGTAAAGTTTTTGATGATTCACCCTTTGAGCATTGTTCAAAATAGGTTTTACCATGTTTTGATTTTGAAACTATTTTTGATGGTAATTGCAATCAACTTGCAAATGATCAAAGCTTCCACACATATAACAGGCCTTATTAAACATCTCAACAATACTTCCTAGTTTTTGAGATATCATATTGTTCCAATTTCTTTGATTGCCTCTTAGATTATGAGTGTTTTGCTTATGTTGCTCAACTTGTTTAACAATTTTCCTAGTAGTTTTTTCTTGTTGTTTAGATTTGACAAAGTCTTTCTTAACAATACTAGGCCTAACTATTTTCTTTTCAATTTTAACTAAGACACATCCTCTTCCTCATCATTTGACACCCATTATTTAATACACGAGGCATCATCATTCTTCCTAACTTCTTTAGGCTCTGCTTCACTAGACATACTTGACTATTCTCAACTAAAAGCTCATATAACAAACTCATTCTAAACCAGTAAAAAGACAAGTCATGTGTTAGGATGACATGCAAAAATTTAAAAGTTTCCTATTAGGTAGGTGGAACCTGCAATTAATAAATTTTCATAGCCTAAACCTTTCTTGGATTTGTCAACTATCTGACACTCTATGAGCTTGTTTAAACTTTTAGATGCATGTTTAAATTTATCTACATTAAGTTAAATGCCATCTTTTTCTTTTTGAATTATGCCAAGCTTTTTCCTAAGCTCTCTAATAGTTATTTCTCCTGTGTGAATTTCAAATTTTAATCCCTTAATATCTTGTAAATAAATAAACTCATTTGCTTGATAAACTTCAAGTTTTTCTTCCACAAACTCTAAACCTGTCTTATAAGCAAGAACCATTAACTCAGATTTCTTTAAATCTTTTAATAGTTGATCATTTTGAGATTGAAGAGATTCAATAGTTTCCAAACAAGATTTTGAACAAATAGAATCATTGGATACCTCTGAGTAAGCCATGAGTGCATAATTAGGCACTTCCTCTGTCTGATCACTCCAGTCATATCCACCAAGACCATCACATGACACCAAAGCTATAGAAGTAGATGTTTCTACAGGCACACTCCTTCTTGAGCTTTCCTTGTTCTTGTTGTCATGATTTCTTAGAGTTCTACACTCCCTAGTAAAATGTCCTCGCTTGTGGCGGTTGTAGCACTCCACTTTAGACTTATCAAAACCAATAGTCTCATTGCCATTAACAACAAGCTTCCTTTCTGTATTCTTCAAAAACCTTCTAGCCCTCATAGTCAACATGGCCATTTGCCATCTCAAATCCATCTCTTCCATGTCATCTGGATGGATTTATTGCAAGTCCTCATGTACAAGTTGAGGACTATTTGGTTGACTAGCAAATAATGGACAAATAACAACATCACATAAGCTATCAATATTTGTAGAGTAAGAAGCATTAACTTGAGTGCTAGTAGTAGAAACTCTATGAGCAGTATTAACCGCTTCATTAGTGCTGCTAGTGTTGTTATTTAAAGAGGGCACAAAAGCCATGTTCAATGTGCTTGAACTTGAGCTAGACATCCCTTTAACTTCTGGTTCATACACCTTAAGGTAGTTGTAGAGATCATCTATGCTCATTGTATCTAAATCAGCTTTATTCCTTCACACAACAGCATGTGTGTTTCACTCAGGTGACAAACTTCTTAATAATTTTTTATTAACATCTTCTTGTGAAAGCTTTTCATCCAGAAGCTCCAACTGACTCACAAACTTTTGAAGCCTATCAAAAGTTTGATCAAGCATCTCTGAGCTTGGAGCAGTGATGTTTTCATATTGTTGCTTTAAGAGATTCCTTTGAGTCTTTCTTGTAGCTGCATTCCCACCAAATCTCTTTCAACAGCTTCTAGCAACTTCTTAGCATCCTTTATAGAGTTAAACTTTAACTAATGTTCATTGGGAATGCCTATCATTAAAGTACTTCTTGCTTTCACCTCTAATCTTCTCTGAGCCTTTTCTTTATCAGTTGTAACAGGCATCAATGTCACAACACCTTCCATAGTTGTTATTTTTGGCAAGGTTACACCATTCTCTATGACTTTCCATAGTGCATAGTCTATCATTATGATAAATGTTCATCCTCTCCACTAGATCTCATACTCACCAGGTTTGAGCATAGGAACTTTGGATGCAGCCACCATGTGTGCAGAATCTTGATCCATATCTTTAAAAAAAGATCTTGTGTATAAAAACAGGTTCTTCTCTTTCAAAGCTTCTTAACAAGCTCTGATACCACTTGTTGATCCCACTTCAATAGATCAAATTCCTTAAGCTTGTTTAAGGATTAGTTATATTAGATAAATCTAACACAACTATGCAGAATACTTTGTTGAATGAAATTAACAGATATAGTGAATCTCAATCTTTAATATTAAGAAGAATTATCGATGAAACAGTAATTCTATGAACATATAATTCAACAAACAAGCTCCAATATTATTAATGATAATAATACGAATACTCTCAAAGTATTAGGGTTACAAAGATCTTGAAGCTAAGAATTATACGTCTAGTTGTATATTGTAATGTCTTAAACTCTATGCCCTAGGACCTTCTTTTATACACCAAGGAGTCCTAGTCGGCTTACAATACTTTCCTAAGTATCTAAAATCTTTTCTATAAACAACTAATACATATCATATAAGCAGTACTAACTAGCAGCATTAACTTGATATTCACTAGCAGTAGTAACTTCAGCAAATTTTCACTACATCATAACTACAGTTGAGCAGTCCCCTTAACTTTGACAATGGCAGTAGTAAACTACTTAGCAATATATTCTTGAAGTCTCTCTGAGCAGTACTAATATTCACAAGTTGTATCTAACTGTGTACTTAGCAGTAGAAAACACTTAGCATATTTTTTTGAAGTCTCTGAGCAGTACTAACTTATTAACCTCAACAGCATTAACTTATCTTTGAGAAGTCTTAACCTTGAGCAGTACTAACAACAAACATGAGCTGCAGTAATCCAAACAACATCAAGAATAATGAGTACTATGGATTTAGATGGAGTAATGTTGGGATTAAAAGCCTTCTTAATGCTGTGAATATTACTACTGCTCATATCAGAGTTAATGCTGCTCAGTTGTGTTAGTACTGCTCAAGAACTTCAGAGAAAAATGCTAAGTGTTTACTACTGCTAGTACACAGTTAGTACTGCTAGTGTAAAGTTACTACTGCTAGTGTATATTAGTGCTGCTTAGAGACTTAGAAGAAAAACTGCTAAGTAGTTACTACTGCTAGTACAAAAGTTACTACTGTAAGTACAAAGTTAATGCTGCTAAAGGAGTTAATGCTGCTAGTGAAGAAGTTAGTACTGCGGAGTTAGTTAGTATTGCTTATGTGATTTATATGAGTTATTTGTGTAAGAGATATGTATAACTTATTTGTTTAAAATATTTGATATTCTTAGAAAAGTATTGTAAGCCGTTTAGGACTACTTAGTGTATAAAAGGAGGTTCTAAGGCATAGAGATGGATGTACCACACCAAGATATACAAATACGAGTCATTCATAGAATTATCATAGCTTCAAGGTCTTTGTAACCTTAATACTTTGAGAGTATTTATATTATTAATAATATTGGAGCTTTTGTTTGTTGAATTATATGTTCATATAATTACTGTTTCATTGATAGTTATTCTTAATATTAAAGATTAGATTCCGCATAATCTTTAATATATTCAAACAAAGTTTCTACTATAGTTGTGTTAGATTTATCTAATATAACTAATCTTTATAGAAGTTTAAGGAATGCAATCTATTAAAGTGGGACCAACAAGTGGTATCAGAGCTTGTTGCTTTGAGAAACTTTGCTAGAAGATATGAATCAAGATTTTGCACACATGGTGGCTGCATCTAAAGTTCCCATGCTCAAACCGGGTAAGTTTGAGTTATGTAGGATGAGGATTGAATAATACATCCAGATGATAGACTATGCACTATGGGAAGTCATAGAGAATGGTGCAACTTTGCCAAAAACATCAGTTGTGGAAGGTGTTGAAAAAGTGATGCCTATTACATCTGCTAAAGATAAGGCTCAGAGAAGATTAGAAGTGAAGGCTAGAAGTACTTTAATGATGGGCATTCTCAATGAACATCATTTAAAGTTTAGCTCTATAAAGAATGCTAAGCTGTTGCTGGAAGCTATAGAAAAGAGATTTGGTGGGAATACAGCTAATAAGAAGACTCAAAGAAATCTCTTAAAGCAGCAATGTGAAAACTTCACTGCTCCAAGCTCAGAGATGCTTGATCAAACCTTTGATAGGCTTCAAAAGCTTATGAGTCAGTTGGATCTTTTGGATGAAAAGCTTTCACAAGAAGATGTTAATCAAAAGTTATTAAGAAGCTTGTCACTTGAGTGGAACACATATGCTGTTGTATGGAGGAATAAAGATGAGTTAGAAACAACGAGCATGGATGATCTCTATAACAACCTCAAAGTGTATGAACCAGAAGTTAAAGGGGTGTCTAGCTCAAGTTCAAGCACACAAAACATGGCTTTTGTGTCCTTTCTATCAAATAACAACACTAGCAGCTTAAATGAAGCAGATAATGCTGCTCATTGAGTTACTACTGCTAGCACTCAAGTTAATACTGCTTACTCTACAAATATTAATAACTTGAGTGATGTTGTTATTTGTTCATTCTTTGCTAGTCAACCAAATAGTCCTCAACTTGCACATGAGGACTTGTAACAAATCCACCCTGATGACATAGAAGAGATGGATTTGAGATGGTAAATGGCCATGTTGACTATGAGGGCTAGAAGGTTTTTGAAGAATACAGGAAGGAAGTTTACTGTTAATGGCAATGAGACTATTGGTTTTGATAAGTCCAAAGTGGAGTGATACAACTGCCACAAGAGGGGACATTTTGCTAGGGAGTGCAGAGCTCTAAGAAATCAAGACAACAAGAACAAGGAAAGCTCAAGAAGGTGTGCTGTAGAAACATCTACTTCCACAGCTTGGTATCATTGAGGCCTTGGTGGATATGACTGAGAGTGACCAGCAATTAAATGCCTAATTATGCACTCATGGATTACTCATCTCAAGTTCTGACTCATAGGTACTAATATTCAAATTGTTCAAAATCTTTTATGGAAACTGATACATTACTTATAAACTCAAAAATGATAAAACTAATAGAGATTTAGACAAATATAGTTTAATAGTTTTAGGTTATAAAACATGTTTAGAATCAGTGGAAGAAAAGATTAAATTTTATAAAAAAATTAAGTTTGTTTATGTAGAAAAAATTAATGGCTTAAAATGGGATATTCAAGTAGGTGAAATAACTATTAGAGAGCTTATGAAGAAGCTTGAAAAAATTCAAAAAGAAAAGGATAGCATTCAATTTAATGTAGATAAATTTGAAAATGCATCTAAAAGTTTAAACAAGCTCATAGAGTGTCAGATTGTTGATAATTGCAAGAAAGGTTTAGGTATGAAAAATATGATGCGGTTCCACCTCCCTACACAGGAAATTTCAAGCCTCCAACGCCTGACTTGTCTTTTACTGGTTTAGATGAGTTTGTTAATAAGCCTGTAGTTGAGAATAGAAAGTCTAGTAAAGAAGAGCCTAAGGTAGTTAGGAAGAATGATGATGCCCTAATTATTGAAGAATGGGTGTCAGATGATGAGGAAGAAGATGTGCCTTAGCCTAAAATTGAAAAGAAAACAGTTAAGCCTAGTATTGTTAAGAAAGATTTTGACAAATTTAAACAACAAAAAAAACTGCTAGAAAAACTATTAAACGAGTTGAGCACAATAAGCAAAACACTTACAGTCCAAGAGGCAATCAAAGAAATTGGAACAATATGATGTCTCAAAAACTAGGAAGAAATTTTGAGATGTTTAATAAGGCTTGTTAATGTGTAATAGAAGCTTGCTCAACTGCAAGTTGATTGCAATACCATCAAAATCTGTTTCAAAATCAAAGTATGGTAAATACCTGTTTGTAACAATGCACAACTGGGTGAAATCATCAAAACTTTGCTAAAAAGACTCACCCCTGTGCTAAAAAGAACTTAGTTCCAAGAGCAGTACTAATGAAGTCTGGTTTAGTATCAGTTAATACTGCTCACTCAAAAACAACAGTGAATGCTGCTAAACCAATGTCATATCTTTCTAAAACATCACATTTAACTGTTAATAGGCCAATTCATAAAAACACAGCATTCAAAAATAGTAATATTGATCAAAGGGTTAATACTATTAGTGTAAAAAATTTAATACTTCTAGGCCAAAAGCAGTAGTTAAGGCTGCTAAGGGAAATATTTTTAATGTTGTTAAGGCCTCAGTTTGTTGGGTTTAGAAACCAAAGACTAAAGTTTTAGACCATGTTTCAAAACACAACAGTGCATCAATCACCCTAAAGAAGTTTGATTATATTGATGCACAAGGCAGATCCAAGTCATTGATGGCTTGGGTCCCCAAAAGAAACTAATTTTCCTATCTAATGTGCAGGGCAATCCACAAATGGATTTACAGGATCAAGTAGTGATTGATAGTGGATCTCCAGCACATGACAAGGAACATGTCCTATCTTACAGACTATGAAGAGATATATGGAGGATATGTTGCTTTTGGAGGGAACCCCAAAGGAGGGAAAATCACAAGAAAAATGTTTTTTTGGTGGAGTAACACCTTTATTTCTAACTATGGTGGTACAAAACCAATCACAAATAGGTGAAGGTTCAGCAAATCCAACTGATCCCCAACACACACCCACTTTTATCACACCATCTCCTCAACCTCAAAAGACACAAAAACCTAGGAAGCCTAGAAAGGACACTCAGGTACCTCAACCTAGTGATCCTATGGAAATTGTTTGCGATGAGGTTTGTCATAAGTGAGGTTGGGTGCAGTTGGTAAGGGCTGCCCTACTGCTTCTAGCTAGAACAAATGCAGGACAGTGGTAACATAACTAAGACCCGATCCAAAGCAACACCTAATGAAATCAAGTACCCTAGGACTACTTCAGTGGGTGTTCCGAAGGGAACAACAAACCATAGGGGATACTATTGCTCAAACTAGTTTTGAGAATGAATCTAAACTTTCAATGATACACTGCACGTCAAGAGGTAACACACATTGAAGCGATGAGAAAGTCTTAAACTTAATACTATTGCTCAAACTAGGTTTGAGAATGTATCTAAACATTCTAATGATTTACTGCTCGCAAGAGGTAACACACTTTGAATTGATGGCTCTATATACCACTTTACAAAATAGGGTTCTTGATTTGGAGAAGACAAAGATCACTTAACAGAATGAGATTGCTAGTTTGAAAAGGAGGGTCAAGAAGCTTGAAAAGAAAGATAGGTCAAGAACTCATAAGCTGAAGAGATTATACAAAGTTGGTTTGACAACTAGGGTAGAATCCTCTAGTGATGAAGAAATTTTGGTTGAGGATGCATCCAAACAGGGGAGGATTAATGCTATTGATGCAGATGAAGAAATTACCCTGGTTAGTGCTGCTGGTGATAAAGTTAGTACTGATAGTGCTGCAACAACTGTTAATGCTGCTACAACAACTACTTCTACAACCGTTGATGATATTACTTTGGCTCAAGTACTTGAAGAAATGAAAAGTACAAAACCCAAGCATAAAAGGGTTGTTAAACAAGAGCTGGGTAAAGGTGAATCTACAAGAACAATATCTTCACAACTATCTTCACAACAATCACAGGACAAAGGTAAAGGGATATGGATAGAACCTGTGAAAAAGAAAGATCAAATCAGTTTTGATGAAGAAACTGCTTTAAAACTAGAAGCTGAATTTGATGAAGAAGAAAGACTTGCAAGAGAAAAAGCTAAAAAAGAACAAGAAGAAGCCAATATTGCCTTGATTGAAACATGGGATGATATATAGGAAAAGATTGATGCTGATCATCAATTGGCTGAAAGATTGTAATCACAAGAACAACAAGAGTTGTCTGTTGAAGAAAAGGCTACATTATTTCAAAAACCCTTAGAGAAAAGAAGAAAACATTTTGCAGCTAAAAGAGCAGAAGAGAAAAGAAACAAACCACCAACAAAAGCTCAACAGAGAAAGATAATATGTACTTACCTAAAGAACATGGAAGGATACAAGCTCCAAGATTTAAAGTTGAATGGGTTTGATTATATCCAAGAGATGTTTGACAGAGCATTCAAAAGGGTAAATACATTTGAAGACTTTAGAACAGAGTTGGTGGAAGGCAAAGAAAAGAGAGCATGAACATAGCTGATACAAGAGAATGCAAAGAAGCAAAAGGTGGATGATGACAAAGAAACAGCAGAGCTTAAACAGTGTTTGGAAATCATTCCAGATGAAGAAGAGGTAAAAATTGATGCTATACCTTTAGTTGTTAAGTCTCCAAGGATTGTTGACTGGAAGATCCACAAAGAAGGAAAGAAAAGCTATTATCAAATAGTGAGATCTGATGGAAAGTCTCAGATGTACATGATCTTTAGTCATATGCTTAAAAGTTTTGACAAGGATGACTTAGAAGATTTGTACAAGTTGGTAAAAGCTAGATATGGATCAACAAGACTAGTGGAAGACTTGAATTTGGTATTATGGAATGATTTGAAAAATATATTTGAACCACATGTAGAAGATACAGTATGGAGGAATCAACAAGCATACAAAATGTTGGAATGGGAGTTATATGACTCCTGTGGAGTACATTTCTTAAGGATGCAACATATCGATACCATGAAGAGCTCCATTCTTGAATAGAACCGGAAAAGTAACATACTCCCTGGTTACTTTCGATGCTCTTTGACTTTATCCATCTTGGTTAGAGGAATGTTATCTACCATATCTGAAAATCACAATAGTAGCAGATTCAGAATCCAGTTTTTATACCTTATAAACTTTTGATTCAAGGTAATTTTTAAAACATTCTTACCAGTAGCAGCTAGCATAAATCACAATAACATTACAATTATAACATAAGTAACTTACCTCAGTTGCATCCTTATATAAAAGAATTGATTCATGCCTGGGTGAAAGTATTTTTTTTTCTAAATAAATTTACCCACAATCAATATATTAAACATACTTGTGATAACGATTCATATAACTGACTGAGAAAGGATAATTATGTCATACAAACCGCACAATCAACTTCAAACAAATCAGTAGATCGATTATTCATACTAATGAAAGTTATATCACGCAATCATATAACTTTGGTCACAGTTCTCATGCGTAATGACTATTTCAGCCTTCAATGGGAAGTTTAATATTCCAGTTTGAGGATGTGAATTTTTTGGTTTTTTTGGCACACAATTGGGGTAGTCGGAGAAAAAGGGGTTAGGGTATGGGAAGGGATATGCGTGTTTTTTAAGGGTTGGCAATTAGTTGAAGTTTAAAAAATTCAGACCCGCTTATTAAAACTTTTTTTTTCACATATAGTTTTTCACGTGTTTTTTCATTATACATGATTTTTGCCAATTTTGACCCAATCTAATTCAATTTTGACTTTTTATTAGCCAATCAAATCGCATGATTTTGTCTACGTGTCAAAATGAAGCGATTTGATTGGTCCAATTTTTTAATTCATAAGATTCAATTTGATAGAAAACTCCGAAATGATGTAATTCTTTTATTATATAAAAGATTTTGTGATCTTTGTTTTGCTTTTTACGATTGAAATTTGAATTGAAGGTGTATTTCTAATCTTGGTTTGTTTGTTTGTTTAAGATATTGTCACTAAAAACAAGTTCGAAAATACCAAACACCACTATATGTATCTTTCTCTTTCTTTTGTTCGTTGCTACCTTTTTCCTTTTTAGGGGTTTTTCAACTTTATATTTTCTTTCGATTATTTGACTGTTTGTTTGATTATTAAAACATGTTTCATTGGTATGAAGTTTTTCTTTAAAATTGTTTTCTTTCTCAGACACCTTACTGCATAATATACAAAGTATTACCTATTTTCTTCATCTCTGTAAAATACCCGTCAATTTGACGGGTCGACGGGTCATTTAGCTGGTTCACATATAAATGAATCCGGATAAAACATATTACATATTTTAAGATTAATTAATCTCCAATATGTAAGCTTCATTTGATGCTTCAACTCCTAGGATTCTTCTGGTAAATTCTTGTACTAGACGTGCTACAATATTTTTAAAAGTTGTCATAGCATCAGTTGTTGCTATCATGATAGTTCTACTTCTTCTAAGGATTCTACGAATCTGTAAACGTTTCCTGGTGTTTTATGAATTATAAACTTTAGTAAATCTCTTGGTTGTAATGCTCGTAATTCTTCGAATAATTGTATTTAAGCACTTAATCTATTACTCCAATCTTGAAATATTTCATCAATGTAATCAATGTTTAAGATGTCATTATCCATTCTAGTTATTGGTATTTTTTGTATGTATTGAGGGGATATTTTTTCCCATTTATTTTTCTTATTTTTGACCATTACTTGTTGGTACAGAAGTCTTTCAGCTGGCGTTGGTGGTTTATAATCAAACTGTCTTTGTTGATCTTCATCTACATACGACTTTTTACGTTTTTGTGCAAAATTTCATTTTGTGTAAGAATTTTCATATGGATTTTCAAAAGGCTTTCGTAAGGGTTTTTATCTGAACTATAATCAAAAACAACTTCTACATCTTTGTTGTTTGCTTCAGATGGTATATCCAATGATGCCATTAATTTAGTAAGAGTTTCGACTTGTTCCTCAAGATTTTCCATTATGTTAGTCGTAGTGGGGGTACAATTTTAGGAGGTAACTTATTTGATAGTACTTTTATTTTAGTAAAGGTGATATTTTTATCTTGTTCTTGAGTGTCAATTATATTAGATAATTGTTCAACTAGATTTGTTATTTGTTGACTGTGTTCAGAAGTTGTTGAATTTTGAAGAGCTATATTTTCAAATATATTTGTTAATACATCTGTCTTTTTATTTAATAATGTTTGTATGCCATTTGATGACGTATAGTACGGACCGGGCACGACCCATACT
The DNA here is from genome assembly GCA_026074375.1 of Tanacetum coccineum. Classification (NCBI taxonomy): domain Eukaryota; kingdom Viridiplantae; phylum Streptophyta; class Magnoliopsida; order Asterales; family Asteraceae; genus Tanacetum; species Tanacetum coccineum. The sequence goes on along the minus strand of BQNB010006548.1, from coordinate 394 downwards.
TTTTTGTGGGCTTAACCTGTATCGCGGTCATGGGTCGCGGACCCGCTAGTGTGTCACGGTCGCGGTCACGGACACCTGTCCGGAACGCGGCTTTCACGGCACGGTCTCCAACGGTTGTATTCTGCATGCAACTGATTTATGCGCTATTTCAGGGAAGTATAACCCTAAATTGAGTAGGGGATATACTCTGCTAGTTTAAATAGGCCAAGATAATGTCAAATCCCGGTTTTATCGGATAAGGCTTAGGCCGAATTATGGGGAAACCCTAATGAGCATGAGGCCTATAAAAGGATCAACAATCATCATCAATGAGGTGTAGGTCCTTATAAACAGGATCTGAATGAGCCTTGAATGACTTATAGTCCTTTGAATAAATCCAAAGATACTATAGGAG
>BQNB010006547.1:61654-97087 GCA_026074375.1 Tanacetum coccineum | reverse complement strand
ACACCGAACCTTATTCCGTACCTATGTTTTTCTATTGTAAAAACCAGGATTGCTGGCATTAAATAGTCGGGTCGACCCGACCCGGTCCGATCTGAACCGGTGCAATTTTTTTTGGTATTTACGAAATAGCCCCTCGAGTATTTACGAAATACCCCATCGCACTATGTGTCAAATTACGAAAACTACCATCATTTTAATTTTTTTATAAAATACCCCTTTCCCACTAAGGGCCGTTAAGTAATGACCGTTAGTTAACTTTTTTTTTAGAATGCACCAAAATAGTGCTTGAAATCGGTCATTACTTAACGACCGTTAATTTTTTTTTTACAAAAATATACCTCCTCTCACGTCCAGCAGAAAACAACGGCCGCTAAACATCCCGAAGTGGAGCGTGGGTAGATTTGCTCGTTATAGTTTAAAGTTACGAACCTGATCATGGAGCTGGTTTTTAGGGTGTTTGGCTCTAAAGTTACGAACTTTAAAATTGTGATGATGTTTGGCATGGCTAAAAGCAAATTATGACTTCGATCATCTATGTATTTCCAACATATTTTAATTTTTCCATTGCTTTAAGAATGCTATTTCAATTTATGACTATTAATGAAAAGAATTTATAATATTTTGTTATCTCAATTTCTTTCTAACTTTAAAAACCTTTTGAGGTGATATATCTTTTTATATTTAAAAAAATATGAAAAAATTTACGAGCGAACACTTAAATGTCGCAGTAAGGGTCACCACGACCCGTCATCAAGTCATTAACAAAGGCCAAGTAAAAACGTAAAAGGCTACTTGTTGCCGCTATAAAAATGTATTGGCAAATGAGAATGTGCTTATCTCTAACCTATTCGACTCAGACATGTGGCATGACTTAGAACTTTCTTATAAATAGTTAAATACCATAATTATTCTCACATTTTCATGTATATTCTCTCTCATGCTCACTTTATTACTCTAAACACATTGAAATCGTAATCCGATGACTTACTCTCACACCAGAACCGGTTCACAGGGTCTATCCATGCGCTCCAATTAACGTAGCGTGTTTCTTTGTCTTATTTTAGGTTTTAGCAAGCTTCTTGAAGTATCTAATCTATGACTTACGTATGTTCTAATCAAGGCGTGTTCGTTGTACGGTCATGTTATTAGTAACATACGATATTTAGATTTACTATGTTATTGGTTTAAAACTCTCTGGTCTTTTAACATCTTGATTTAGAAGAAAGAAATCATTTAGGGCCCGTTTGGTTCGCAGAATAATTATGGTGAACTTGGAATGTGTTTGAGGAATTGGAATGTTAAAGAATTGGAATGTTAAGGAATTGAATAGTTAAGGAAATTAGAATGTGAAGGAATTGAAATTTATGAAAACTATCGCGTGTTTGGTTGAAAAAAATGAAAAAAACCAAATTATATAATTATATTAAAATAAATTCTATTTTAATTTGAAATTGATTAACTGAATATAATTTATTAAATAACTTATTTATAAAGATAATAATAATAATAATAAATTTTTAAATAATGTTATATAAATTGATATATGATTTTTTTAATATCTGTAGTTAACATTATTTCAATAAAAAAGATATCTAAATAAAATATAATTTTATAAAACTATTAAAGTATAAAATAAAAAGTGTGGTTTATAAATTAATTTTTTAAATAAATAAATAAATATAATTTTTTACGAATAATAATATATAAATAAAATTGAATTATAATAATTGTCAAATAATAACCAAATAATAATAATAATAATAATAATAATAATAATAAAATGATGTTTATAAATCATATGAATTTCTAATATAATGATGTTTATATAAAAAAAGTAATAATAATAATAATAATAATAATAAATCTCGGCTCCCCACTAACTTTTTGTAAATATCATATTTCTTCTAATAAAGTGATGTTATAATAAAATAATAATAATAATAATAGTAATAATTTATTTTTGCTGGTAAAAATATCAAATTCCATTAAATTATAAACATTCCTTTCACTTTACTATGGAATGTTAAATTCCACATGTTAATACAAATAATGTCTAAAACGTTGTTTATATTTTTCGACCTCTCAATGTTTTGATAATAACAAAATGTAAAAACGTTTACGATAAAAATAAATGTTTACAAATTATTAATCGTAAAATTCCATTTTTAAGATTAGTAATCACTTAAGGTATGGAAAAACAAATCATTAAGTATGATTAGTGATCAAGAAAATATTTTTCTCTTAACCATCACATTTTTACAAAAGTATTTTCACAAAAATATATATACAAAATATTTTCAAATTAAAAGAAAAGTTTTATTTAAAACTTAAATTTGAAATTTAAATTTTCTCTCCAAAATAGAAGGTTCCATAATAGATACAACCTTCCTCATAAAAAGACAAAAATATGAGCGTAATCTACTAGGCGACCCCCTTATAGGTTTGGCGGTCCCCAAATATATCTGGGACCGTCAGGACCGCTCTCAGTGACCGTTGGGTTTTCCTGCTTATAAATACTGCTTCATTCCTAGCTAAAAAACACACCTCTTTGCACGAATTTTTCAGATAACTTTCACTCTCTAAAAACCTTCTTTCTCTCTCTAAATCTCTTGTTTACTAACATCTTTTGATCTTGTTTCAAGTGATCTAATCTCTTCTTCTCATCTCTCATCTCTATCAAGTGCAAGAGAAGAACATTCGTATTCGTCAAGAAACGAAATTTTATTTAGTGATCTTTCCTCTCTTCTTCTAAGTATCAAATTTCTATTGTAATTATCTTGTGTAATTATGTGTTTTAGATTGTGTGTAAATCCAATAGTGTAGATCTTGTGAGTGTATGGTGTTTATGAAGTGGTAGATTGGTTCTAGCTAAGATTAGGACTCGACATTTAGCTTAATATCAGAAAACAACGTAAGCGACGTGTAAACGGTTTTCTTCGCCTGAAGGGAGCTTGTTGACAGAGTAAAATCTCGAGTAGGATACTCGGGGAGTGGAGTAAGGCGAAGAAGAGCTTCGTAGCCGAACCACTATATATTTTGGTGTCTTGGTATGATTGTTCCTTCTCTCATCTCTTTATATTGTTGTGATTGTTATTTAATATTAGTTTAGATATTTACTTTGTTGATTCAGATTGTTGATTGGTTGAACATACAACTCGAATCTAAGTATTTTGAAAGCAAACTTTTAAAACGTAAAAAGAACCTGTAAACTATTCAACCCCCCTTCTAGTTTCCATAATTGGTATCAGAAGCCAAAGGTCACTCCAAAATTTTAAAATATACTGTATTTTAAAGCTTGGATCGATGTATGGATTCCGACAAATATCTAGAAGGGCAATCCATGCAAAGACCACCACTTTTTGAAAGTGACAGTTTTATTTGTTGGAAAAATAGATTCGAGACATATGCTAAATCAAAAGATCTTGATCTCTGGCATGTATTACTAATAGTGATTTTCAACCTATTCAACAAAATCTCGAAACCAAATTAGATGAGGTTATCCCTTTTGAAAAACAAAGTGACGATCTTAAAAAGAAGCTTGCAAAAAATAACGAAGCTAAAATGGTCATTTACAATGCTTTGTCAAGAAAAGAATATGAAATAAATTTTATGTGTATTACGGCAAAAGAAATTTGGAAAACTTTGTTGATCACCCATCAAGGTAATAACCAAGTCAAAGATAACAAGATCGACCTTTTGATACAACAATATGAACAATTCGTCATTTCTGAAGACGAAACTATAAATAGTTCTTTTGCTAGGAAGTTTCTTAGGGCTCTACATCTTAAATGGAGAGCAAAGGTCACGACGATTAAAGAGTTGAAAAACTTAACATCACTGTCACTTAATGAACTCATCGGGAATCTCAAAGTTCACGAGATGATTATCAAGAAAGATTCTGAAATAGTCAAAGCTAAGGGAGAAAGAAAATCTCTTGCTCTAAAGGCTAAGAAAGAATCTAGTGATGAGGAGTGTTCGACTTCCGGAAGTGAAGATGAAGAATACGACATGGCGGTTAGAGACTTCAAGAAGTTCTTTAAGAGAAGAGGTAGATTTGTGAGACAACCTTGGAACGACAAAAAGACGTTCCAAAGAAAATGTGATGACAAGAACGGTAAAGGTGATAGAAAATGCTTTAGATGCAGCGACCCAAATCATCTTATTGGATAATGTCCAAAACCACCAAAAGACAAGAACCAAAGAGCTTTTATCAGAGGTTCTTGGAGTGATAGCGGTGAAGAAGATGATGAGAAGGTCAAAGACGAAACGTGTCTTGTAGCTCAAGCATCAAGTGAGGTATGTTCTGAATCCTTTTACTTTAGTGATGAAAACTCATCAATAGTTGATTTAGTTTTAGATAATGAATATGATAAACTATGCAAAATGAGTTTAAAGATAATAACTAAAAACAAAAGATTAAAAGCCACTACAAATAGTTTAGAAAAAGAACTTAGTATTCTAAAAGAAAAAGTGCCTACACTCGAGAAAAACAAGGGAGTTGATCTCGAATGTGTAAAATGCCATATGCTTAAAATAGAAAATGAAAAACTTAAAGAGGAAGCCATTAGATTAGTACACATTGTCTAAACAAAATGTTAAGTAATCAAAAACCCTTCGGTGAAAAAATAGGTTTAGGGTTTAGTTCATTTGAAGCATCATCTAGTGGAACTAAAGAAATAAAATTTGCGAAGGCTTAGAAAAAGGCGTTCTCTGATGGAGGTCCCATAAATATGGGCGGCCCCCATATTGTACAAGCGACCCCTAAAATAATTATGGGACCGCCAGTAGCTACGCCTGAATCTGAGAAAAGTGTGTCTTTTCAAAAATCTATTTTGGGTCCTAAACCAAAACACATAATAGTAAACAATGTCAAAGTTCCCTTTGCTGGTGATAATAAAGTTAAACAATTTTATAAGCCTTTATCAAAACCCGGAGTTGGATTTTCAAAACCTAATTTTAGGTCAAAAACTCCACCACCTAGAAGAGTCAATGATAATTATCCTCGTCCTAAGACACCGAAACCAAAAAGGAACGTTGGTCGACAAAATCAACCACATGGCTTTCCCGTAACTTGGAACAATTTCCAACGTCAAAGTTACATGCCATGGGAAATGTGTCTTCCATTCCCACATCCCAACCAATTGCATCAAATGCAAGGGATGTTTAGCACTAACAACTTTGGACCCATGAGATATTGGGGACCAAATGTTTGAGTTATTGCCCTATATAAATAGATATGCCTTGGAGTCGACTTGGAACCTGATTAGTGGATAAATGATAGCGGATGCTCCAAACATATGACGGGTAACCGAAAGCTCTTCTCAAGCTACAAGGCATACAACGAAGGTAATGTCATTTTTGGTAGCAATCTTTACGGTAACATCATTGGCAAAGGTACGATTTCGAATGACTCTCTCAAAATAGATAATGTAGAACATGTAGATAACTTAAGATTTAACTTGTTAAGTATAGGATAAATATGTGGTAATACGTGTAGAGTACCTTTCTCTAAACATGATAGTGAAATCACAAAGGATGGTAAGGTCATAGGTAGAGGTATTAGGAAGAAAGGCTTATATGTGATGAAATTCAGAAATAAGCCTAAAGACCAAATTTTTTCTAGCAACGATTGATGAAAACTCAACGTTGTGGCATAGGATATTAGGTCACGCAAATATGCGTCTCATTTAATCATTAGTATCTAAGGAATTAGTTAGAAACTTAACTAAGCTTAAGTTTGATCAGCACTTCTGTGATGCTTGCAAAATTGGAAAATAAGCCCACGCTAGTCACAAGGCTAAGAATATAGTCTCAACAACTAGATGCTTGGAACTCCTTCATATGAATCTCTTTGGTCCATCCGCCATACAAAGTTACAGAGGAAACTGCTACACCTTAGTCATTGTAGATGACTACTCTATGTATACTTGGACTAGATTCCTTAAGGACAAAACCGAAGCCTTCGATCAATTCGAAATATTTAGTAAGAAAATTCAAAACCAATTAGGATGTATAATAGTGTCAATAAGAATCGGCCACGGTATGGAATTTGATAATGAGGTGCAATTTGGAGAGTTTTGTAATGTCAATGGAATTACACATAACTTCTCAGCTCCATGCACTCCTCAATCAAATGGTGTGGTTGAAAGGAAAAATAAGACACTTCAATAAATGAGTAGGACTATGTTGAATGAGCAATCGTTACCACAAAAGTATTGGTGTAACGCGGTAGATACTTCAACATATATTCTCAACCGAATCCTAATTAGATCCATCTTAGGAAAAACACCTTACGAACTCTTAAGAGGTAGGAAACCTACTCTTGATTACTTTAGAGTGTTTGGAAGCAATTGCTTCATTTTAAACACTAAAGACTACCTTACAAAGTTTGACCCAAAGTCATACGAATGTGTCTTTTTAGGTTACTCGCAAAATAGTAATGCCTACATCATCCTTAATAAACATACTAGGAAAGTTGAAGAATAACTCAACGTGACATTCGATGAAACTCCTCCACCCACTAAGACATCACCCTTGGTGGATGATGACTAAGATGAAGAAGAAGTAATTAATGTTACCGAAAAGAAAAACTTAGAAAATGACATTGAGAATGAAACTTTAGAGATTGACAAAATAGTCAATATTAAGGAGTCTAGAAACCATCCATTAGAAAATGTCATAGGAAAACTTAACCAAAGAACCCTTAGATCGCAAGCCCAAAACCAAATTAACTTCTTTTGTTTTATATCAACTATAGAACCTAAGAATGTGAATGAAGCCTTAACGGATGATAGTTGGATAGTCGCCATGCAAGAAGAATTAAATCAATTCATTGCTAACGACGTTTGGGAGTTAATTCACCAACCTAGGAATATGACAATCATAGGAACTAAGTGGATATTTAGAAATAAGTTAGACAAGAATGATATTGTTTCTCGAAATAAGGCTAGGTTAGTTGCTCAAGGCTATAATCAACAAGAGGGCATCGATTATAATGAAACTTATGCCTCAGTTGCTAGAATTGAGTCAATTAGGATACTATTAGCCTATGCTTATGCTTTAGAGTTTAAGCTATTCCAAATGAATGTAAAAAGTGCATTCTTGAATAGTTTTATCAATGAGGAGGTATACGTGGCACAACCTCCAGGATTCATTGACTTTGAAAAACTGGATCATGTTTATAAACTTAAGAAAGCTTTATACTGTCTTAAACAAGCACCCAAAGCTTGGTATGATATATTAAAAGCTTTTCTTATTAAACATGAATACAAAATAAGAATGGTAGATAACACACTTTTTACTAAAAAGAAAAGTTCAAACCTTGTCATCGTTCAAATATATGCCAACAACATTATATTCGGCTGGACTTATCAAGACATGTGTGATGAATTTGCCAAAATCATGCATGACAAGTTCGAGATGAGCATGATGGGTGAACTCAACTTCTTCCTTGGATTACAAATAAAACAAATGGAAGATGGTATTTTCTTTAATCAATATAAATATATTAAAGAAATGCTTAAGAAATTTAGCTTAGAAGAATCTAAACCAATGAAAACCCCCATGTCTTTCGATACCAAACTCATGAAAGACAAAGAGTGTGAGTCGGTAGATAGTACCATGTATCGAGGCATGATAGGTAGTTTATTATACCTAACGGCATGTAGGCTCGATATCATGTTTAGTGTCTGCCTTTGTGCCCACTTCTAAGAGGCTCTCAAAACCTCTCACCTTGAAGCGTTTAAGCGTATCTTCCAATATATTAAAGGCACTACGGACTTAGGATTATGGTATCCTAAGGGGACCGGTATAGAAACAGTAGTATATGCCGACTCTGATCATGCAGGAGATTATGTGGACCGAAAGAGCACTAGCGGTATTTATACGTTCATGGGATGTTGTTTTACATCTTGGTTCTCAAAGAAACAAACCGTTCTTGCTATATCTACTACCGAAGCCGAATACATAAGCACCGAAAAGGCATGTCAACAAGCACTATGGATGAAACAAGCTCTTATCGACTACGACGTTCGACTCGATGACATCGCGATCATGTGCGATAATAAAGGCGCGATTAACCTTAGCAAAAACCCGGTGGAACATTCTCAAACAAAACATATCAAAATTCGTCATCACTTTCTTCATGATAATGTCTAGAAAGGACATATCTCAATCAAAAAAGTGTCGCTCGTCGACAACATCACCGACATTCTTATTAAACCCCTTAAACGTGAATCATTTAACTATCTACGTCTTGGTTTAGGAATGATGAAACACATTCCATAAATCGTATTAGTCCGCTTCTGTTTCTTCTGTCTCAATTCTAGTTCGCGTTCCATTCGGCTTCGTGACAATTTAACTACTTCATTCGAAGATAGTTAGATATTTTTTAATTGGCAAAATGCAAATTAATTAGTCACTCTTCCTAGTAAATTCATGTTAAAATCTAAAAGTCTAAAAAATTCTATAATACGGGCGGTCCCCATATCTCAGGCGGCCCCTAATCTTTCTCAGGCGACCCCCTGATCAATATGAGACCGCCACCAGCAAACACCAAAATCTATACTTAGTCAAAAAAAATCAAAACTGAAAAACAAACACCCCCTTCCTCTTGCTGCAATGACAAACACGACCAAACCAACCTAAAAAATTAAAAACAACCATTAAAACTTCAATTGAAGATAGAATCAACACAAACAATCATTCCTAACATCATCAACATCATCGATTGTAAGTCATTTTGTTGGGAATTAAACTCATTAGACTTAGTACTGCCAAGTCAAAGTGTTGTACTGCTTAAGTCATAACTAGCTGTATAAACTAGTTAGTACTGCTAGAAGATTGTTAGTACTGCTAGGTATAAGTTAGTACTGCTAGTACTAAACTTAACACTGCTGAAGGGTTTTATACTGCTAATAAAGACTGAAGACTGCATGAAGGTAAAGACGTGTTAAAAGATATGTATTAGTTATCTTGTGTATGTTTTAAATATTTAGAAAGATATGCATATAAGCTTAATGTTTTAGAAGATTTATAGTTATCTTTTAAAGGACTCCTTAGTGTATAAAAGGAGATCTTAGGTTATGGTTTAGATACACATCAATCAGTCTTTCATTGTAGCTTCAAGGTTGTAAACTCTAGTACTAGACAGAGTACTCGTATTATTCATCATAATAATATTAAAGCTTTTTGGTTATATTCATTGTTTATTCATTCTACTGCATCACGGTTTACTATTACATTGATATTCTTCTAAGTACTAAAGAGTAGATTCCGCATACTCTTAGTATCAACAAAGTTTCTAGCATAGTTGTTTTGAATCTATTCAATACAACTAACCCTTTTACAAGGTTTACAAGATCTAGTTGGGATCAACAAGTGGTATCAGAGCCTTGTGTTCTGAAACTTTGATCTAAAAATTATGGAATTTAAATCTGCATAGAGTAATACTACTGCTAAGCTACCCATACTCAAACTAGGTGAGTATAAGATGTGGGTGATAAGAATCAAGAAATACTTCCAGGTACAAGACTATGCTCTATGGGAGGTCATAGAGAATGGTAACTCATGGGTATCTGTATCATAAATAGCCCAAGAGAATGGTACTTCTGTTACAAAGATGTCAGTACCTGTAACTGCTGAAGAAAAGACCAACAAGAAGAATGATGTGAAGGCTAGAAGCTTGCTACTCATGGCTCTTCCCAATGAACATCAACTTACTTTTAGTCAATACAGTGATGCTAAAACAATGTTTGCCGCTATCGAAATATGATTTAGAGGTAATGAAGCCACTAAGAAAACATAGAAGACACTGTTGAAGCAACAATATGAAAATTTCAGTACAACAAGCACAGAGTCTCTTGACTCTATCTTTAACAGGCTCTAGAAGATTGTTAGTAGGCTTGCCATTTTGGGTGTGGTCATCACTCAAGAAGACTTAAACTCAAAATTTCTGAGAAGCTTGCCTCCTGAGTGGAATACTCATGTTGTAGTCTGGATGAATAAGGCTGATATTAAAACAATGAGCATTGATGATTTGTACAACAACTTCAAAATTATTGAACAAGATGTAAAGAAATTTGTTGGTGCAAGTAGTGGTGCTCAAAACTTAGCCTTTATGACTGCTCTAAGCACTAGCAGTACTAATGATGTTAATACTACTAATCCTGCATATGAAGTTAGTACTGTTAGCTCTAATATTAACACTGCTTGTCCTCAAGTTAGTACTGCTAACTTCAGTGATAATATTGTGTATGCTTTCATGGCTGAGAATCCTAATGGTTCTAATCTCCTACAGTAGGACTTAGTGCGAATTCATGAAGATGATCTGGAAGCAATGGATTTAAAATGGCAGCTCTCTCTACTAAGTATGAGGGCAAAAAGGTACTTTCAAAGAACAGGAAAGAAAATTTTCATTAATGCTAATGATACTGCTGGGTATGATAAATCCAAGGTAGAGTGTTTCAACTGTCACAAGATGGGACACTTTGCCAGGGAATGTAGAGCACCAAGGAACAAAGAGGGTCAGTTAAAATATCAAGACAACACTAGGAAGCAAGGAAACAATGAAGACACATCTTCAAAGGCAATGTTGGCTATAAATGGTGTAGGTTTTGACAAGAGTGATATGGCAGAAGAACAGGTTCAGACAAACATGGCTTTAATGGCGTCTTTAGACTCTGAGGTATATAATGATAAAACTTGCACTAAAACTTGTCTAAAAAACTATGAAACTCTTAAGAAACAGTGTGATGATTTAATTGTTAAGCTTAATCAAACTGAATTTACAGCAGCTACTTATAAAAGAGGTTTAACAACTGTAGAAGAACAACTTATCACATATAGAAATAATGAGGTTCTTTTTAGTGAAGAAGTTGCAGTTCTTAAAAGGGAAGTAGCTTGCAAAGACTATGAAATAAATGTGCTTAAAAGTGAGTTAGAAAAAGTTAAGCAAGAAAAAGAGGGCATTGAATTTAAAATTAAGAAATTTGATAAAGCCTCAAAGAACCTAGACAAGTTGTTAGGGAGTTAGATAACTAAGAAAGTAAAAAGAGTTTAGGGTATAATGTTGTTCCTCCACCCCATCCTTTAATCCATAATCGACCTAAAAAGCTTGATTTGTCTTATTCTGGTCTTGATGAATTCAAATACCCTGAATTTAAAAGTTATGGTTCTGAGGATAGTAAGCAAGAGTCTAACATTGTTTGTGATAAAAAATCAGATGCTTCTATGAAAAATTCTGATGACTCTTTGGTAAAAGAACAAGTATCAAAAGACACAAGTAGCTTTGTTGAGTCTTCACTTAATGTTGATAAAGAAACTGTTTTTCTTGATAAAAAGATAGAGTTTGTCAAACCTAAAAATCATGAAAAACCAGTTAAAAAGTCAGTTAGGTATGCTAAGATGTATAGATCACAAAGTCCTAGGGGGTATCAAGGAAACTAGAATGGACAGAAGTCCAATAAACTAGGAAGTGATTTTGTAATGTATAACAAAGCTTGCTTCATTTGTGGGAGTTTTGATCATGTGCAGGCTCATTGTAAATACCATCAAAGGGAAAGGATGGTATATGAGAATAATTATAACAGGGTGAACTACAGCTATACTACCAATAGGACTTACCCTAATGCTCAAAGGAACATGGTTCCAAGAGTAGTTTTAATGAAACTTTCATGAAACCATTTAATACTGCTATTTCAGTTAATACTGCTTATCCCAAATCTATAGTTTTTAGTGCTAAACCAATGTCACATTTTTCAAAATCAGCACAATCAACTGTAAGAAGGCCCTATCAATCAAAAACAGTATTATCTAACAAAAGGTTTACCCAAACAAATAATACTGCCAAGGCTTTTAATACTACTAGGCTAAAAGCAGTTGATACTGCTAGGCCACATTCAGTAGTTGTTAATGTTGTTAGGGTTAATCAGGCAAATGTTGTTAAGGCCTCAGCATGTTGGGTTTGGAGACCTACCAAACTTGATAGTGCATCAATCACCTTGAAGAAACACAACTACATTGATGCACGAGGCAGATCCAAGTCACTAATGGCTTGGGTCCCCAAAGGAAACAAATTTCCTTATTTTTATGTGCAGGGCAAGCCACAACAGGATGATACAGGATTTATTGACAGTGGATGCTCAAGGCACATGACTGGGAACATAGCTTATCTCTCAGATTTCAAGGAATTTAATAGAGGTTATGTTACATTTAGGGGAGGAGAGCATGGTGGTAGAATTTTTGGTAAAAGGAACACTTAAAACTGATAGCCTTGATTTTGAAGATGTATAATTTGTCAATGAGTTAAATTTCAACCTTTTTAGTATCTCACAGATGTGTGACAAAAAGAACTATTTCCTTTTTACTGACACTGAATGTCTTGTCTTATCTCCTAATTTTAAGTTGCGTGATAAAAGTCAGATACTTATTAAAATTCCTAGAAAGGACAACATGTACAGTTTTGATATGAAAAACATTGTTCCTAAAGAGAGTTTAACTTGTCTTGTTGCAAAGGATACATCAGATGAATCAATGCTTTGGCATAGGAGACTTGGTCATATTAATTTTAAGAACATAAATAAGCTTGTTAAGGATAATCTTGTAAGAGGTTTGCCTACAAAACGTTTGGAAAATGACCAAACCTATGTTGCTTGTCTTAAAGGGAAGCAACACAGAGCTTCTTGTAAGTCCAAAGTTCTGAATCCAATTACTAAGCCTTTGTTTATGCTTCATATGGATTTGTTTGGTCTAACCTTTTTGAGTAGTTTAATACATAAGAAGTATTACTTAGTAGTCACTGATGATTATAGCAGGTTTACTTGGGTTTTCTTTTTAACAACTAATGATGAAACCAGTGAGATTCTCAAGAACTTTATCAAAGAAATAGAAAACCTAGTGGATAAGAAAGTGAAAATAATCAAGAGTGATAATGGAACAGAATTTAAGAATAAAGTTATGGATGATTTTTGTAGAGAAAAAGGTATTAAGATGGAATACAGTGTAGCCAGGACTCGTCAGCAAAATGGTATGGCTGAGAAGAGGAATAAGACACTAATTAAGGCTACTAGAACCATGTTAGCTGACTCTAAGTTACCTACCACATTTTGGGCTGAAGCACTTAATATGGCTTGCTATGTACAGAATAGGGTCTTAGTTGTCAAGCCCCATAACAAGACACCTTATGAACTTTTTAGAGGTTTTAAACCAGATCTAAGCTTTATGAGACCATTTGGATGTCATGTTACCATTCTTAATACTTTAGTCAATTTAGGCAAGTTTGATGGCAAAAGTGATGAAGGTTTTTTTGTTGGATATTCCTTAAGTAGTAAAGCTTTTAGGGTATACAACACAAGAACCAAGAGGGTAGAAGAAAACTTGCATGTTAGGTTTTTAGAGAATAAGCATATGATAGAAGGGAATGGTCCAAAGTGGCTATTTGATATTGATTCTCTAACCCAATCTATGAATTATGTACTAGTAGCTGCAGGTATAATCTCAAATGAATATGCAAGTATACAAGGAGAACTTAATGTAGGTACATCTACTCAGCAAGAAGAAACCAGTCAAGATTGCATTGTGATGCCAATTTGGAAAGATGCTTCATACTTTGATTCACCTTCCAAAGTTGTTGGTAATGGTGAACCAAACTCTGCTGCTTATGATCAAAAGCAGGTTGAAGATGGTCCACATAATGAGAGTGATGAAAAAGATAAGTCTGAAGATGATAGCAGTCCTAAGGAAGTTAATGCTGCTGGATAACATGTTAATACTGCCAGTCCTGAAGTTAATACTGGTAGTTTTAAACTTAATATTATTGATCCATCAGTGAATACTGCTAGTTCATATGAACTAGATAGCCCTAAAGACATGTTTAAATTGGGACCTAGTCATACACTTGAGACCACTCATGTTGAGTTATTCAGTGATAAAGATAAACCAGAAGTTGATTTGGGGAACATTACTAATTCCTATACAGTTCCAACCACTCCCAATACAAGAATCCATAAAGATCACCCAATTAAAAATGTGATTGGAGATGTGAAGTCCTCTATTTAGACAAAAAGAATGATAGAATCTACTTTTGAACAAAGGTTTCTCAGTGATGTATATGAACAGAAAACACATGATACCCTAAATACTTGCTTATATGCTTATTTCTTATCACAGATTGAACCCACAAGCATTGCTAAAGCTTTATCTGATTCATCTTGGGTGGAAGCAATGTAGGAAGAACTATTGCAATTCAAGCTCCAACAGGTTTAGAAACTTGTGGATTTACCTAATGGGAAGAGGGCCATTGGAACAAAATAGGTCTTCAGAAATAAGAAAGATGAAAGAGGGATTGTGATTAGGAATAAAGCGAGGTTGGTTGCATAGGGTCAGACAAGAAGAAGGTATAGACTATGAAGAAGTTTTTGCTACTGTGGCAAGAATTAAGGTAATAAAATTATTTTTAGCCTATGCTTCTTTTATGGGCTTTCTGGTATATCAAATGGATGTGAAGAGTGCATTCTTATATGGAACCATTGAGGAAGAGGTTTATGTTACTCAACCACCAGGATTTAAAGATCCTGACCATCCAAACAAAGTTTACAAGGTGGTCAAGGCACTTTATGGGTTGCATCAAGCTCCAAGAGCATGGTATGAAACCATGGCTAACTATTTGTTGGGCAATGGGTTTAAAAGAGGGAAGATAGATTAGACATTATTTATCAAGAAGAAAAAAGGAGATATTTTGGTTGTACAGGTCTATGTTGATGACATTATCTTTGGCTCTACAAACAAGGAGCTGTGTACTGCATTTGAGAAGCTTATGAAGGATAAGTTTTAGATGAGTTCTATGGGAGAACTTATTTTCTTCTTAGGATTACAGGTAACATAGAAGGAAGATGGAATATTTATCAGTTAGGATAAATATGTAGCTGGGATTTTGAAAAAATTCAACTATACAGATGTGAAGTCTGCTTCTACTCTAGTTGATTTGGAAAAGCCTTTAGTCAAAGATGGAGATGCTGATGATGTTGATGTACATCTCTATAGATCTATGACTGGGTCTTTGATGTATCTCACAACATCTAGGCCAAATATTATGTTTGCAGTATGTGCATGTGTAACATTTCACATTTTCAGGTCATTTCCCGACTCAATTATTTTCATTATTTATTTTTAGGGTTTTACGCGTTCGCTTTTAATTATTATCTTATAGTTAAATCGCGTGAACAAAAAATCATCATTCAACATAAACGAACACCAAACAAGTAAAAGTTTACGTCAATCAAGTGTTATATAATTATTAACTTTTCATATTTTATTTTTATTGGTTACGTAAAACGTTTACGTTTCGCAATAAAATACATTCGGGCATACCCGAAAGCACCTATACCTATCTATACTTAAACCAATACCCACTTTTATACCTAATACATAAAAATTAATTCATTTTCTACTTATAAAGAAAGAAAAACCAGATCCAACAAGTATGTACATGAAATAAATCCTTAAAACCCACTAAGTTATACTTTACAACTCATAAACCTTACAAGAAGTACCATGTATCCCATGTATCTATAAATTGGCACATCACTTGTACCCTAGACCCATTTTGAGTCGTGGCCTCCTCCTAAAGAGGAGGAGAGCTCTTACACCATGTACTTAAACCACTAAGCTCCAATGGTTTCCTTTTAGGTAGTTTAAGGTTTCATTCATGCTATATATAGAAAGTCCAAGGTAAGAAAACATACAACTCTCACATATAAGTAAACCAAGCACCAAAAACTCTTCCTACAAACCAAAAACCCATGGCATACTTTAAAACAACTAGGGTTTCATATTCTTTGATTTTATAAAGCATTCCAAGTATTCTAGTGTTCATTCTAAGATCATCTCTGGTTACTCAAGGTTATTACAAGCTTGGATTTAGGTTTAACAAAGATTAATCAAGAAAACATATTTAGGGTTTTCTTGATTAGGTTTTTTTATTTGGAAGCCTTGTTAGGGTTTTTAAATTGTGTTCATCATTCTCCTTATCTCCTATAAGGTCCATTAAAATATTTCATTTCCATTCATTCATTATCTTATGTGTACATGCTTGTTATATAAGTTAATCACCACCTAGATGTATTTTTATGACTTTTGATATATTACAAGACATATGTAGGTTCGAATTTTATAAGTATTATGATGAAATAATACATAAAATGGAAGTACACACTTAATATAAGTACTACTGGATTTATGAGTTTAGTTTGTAAATTATTTTGCATTGAAAGTTAATTACAAGTTATGTATAGAAAGATCATGAGGACATGAAATTAATTTGGACAAGTATTGTGGACATTTATAAGACTTAATATATGTGAGAAATATGGTATAATACTTGGTGAAAGAATGGTGCAAAGTTTCTAAATAAAAGGAGTTATAAAACTTGTTTTATTAATCACAAAACCCTAATTAATTTTATATACCTACTGTTAGAATTCATTTAATAAAGTATGGATTTTATATTTTATTCAATTAGTACTTATCACAAAGATCGTAAGCGTATAAGAAACTTAAAAAACCTAGCAATAACGAAGGAGATATGATATTTTTAAGTTTACAATAATTAAATGGATAAAGGTGATTTTATAAAAGTTATTTTATAAAAATACCTACTGTTACAGATCTGATATATAAAAATAAATATTTTATAAATATAGTACTTTTTATAAGGAATCCAAGGATGTAAGAAACTCGAAAAACGAATTTAAAATGAAGGTGATACGTTATTTACAAGTTTAAGTTAAAAAGCAAATTATATTAAAAGTAAATTTATAAAATAAGTTAACAGTTCGCGATAGTAATACTTTGGGCAATAATTTTCCATAAATAGAGTTTTTTAATTACGAAGAAAATTTGTTTGACATAGGAATCACACAAACCAAATTAAAAACGAACGAGATACAATTAAAATAACTATTTCAATAATTATAGTTATAAAAGTATTTTATAAACTTTCTCTTACTGTATTTGTTCATACAGTACCAAACCAATATTATAAATATAAATTTGAATTAGACTTTTCAAATATGATCCACCAAGTAAGAAACAAGCGAAAACAGATTAAATATGATAAGTTATGACTTTTTGGAAGGTTACACATAATTATATAAAAGTAGTTAATATAATTTTATAAAAACAATTGAACTACTTTCTTCGCAGGGGTATAAATATTATAAATATAAAATTTTGATAGATTTTCTCAATACGAAACCGTGGACATAAGAAACACTTGAAACGGGGTTAAAACGATAAAGATACGAGGTTTATAAAACCGTGTGCCCTATCTTCACTTTTGTGCACTATTTTATAAAAATAATTAAACCAATTATATAATATCATTATATAATCAATAATAATATTAAAACATGTATTATTAATAAGCAATCAATTGTGAGACAAAAACCACACTTTATTTTACGGATACAAATGCAAACACCTTTATTAAAGTACGGTTTAAACATTGTTTTGACATTTAAAACTAAACAAAGACTTGTAGGTGGTGGTGTAACTATATAACTTGTGATGTAGTATTATTAAGTATATTGTACTCATACGGCCTATATTTAATTAGGTTGCATTCGGTCTTATCCGTGACGTTTCCATTCACTTGATTCATATACATCAGTTTATTCACTAAGGTGAGTTCATAGCCCCACGCTTTATAATTATTTAAATGATTTAAACCTTTGGGGTGAGAACATGCTTTGTTTTACAAATTGGACGCAAGTGTACATTTTATTCATGATTACGTGTTTGCCTAAGTAGCGATAACCCACTGAGCCCTTTATCATGAACTGTCAATTACTTTGTGTGAGCGCGAATGTTATAAATAGATCTATTTGGGATTGACATCCCCGTTCGGGTGAGTAGCACTCACTGTGCCGGTTTGTCAGACAACGGACGTATACCATGTCGGATTTGGGATGTTGCGGGTTAGAACATCATCAAGGGCAATGTTGGCAATTTATATTGCAATTCATACATGTCGAGCTTCAGTGTCATGAGCTTAGGGAAACGTAATTACACTTTGTGATGTTTGCATCTGTTGCATTATCATACACTTGGAAATCTTGCGGTCCTACATTATATTTACATAAACCTATGAATTCACCAACTTTATGTTGACGTTTTAAAGCATGTTTTCTCAGGTCAATGAGGCACGAGGTGCTAAGGATACATTGGGGATACTCTTTTGGGGAGTCATGCATAAAAGATTTGGAGTCATTACATCTTGGGATTTTTGTTATGATCTAAAATCTTTGTTATCAAATGTTGAACAATTTAAGCCGTTGCGCTTTGTATTAAACAATTTCAATAAATCCAATGTATCGTATTTTAAACGACTCTTTTAGAGGTCGTTCTCATATCTTGTGCTATTGATCTATGAAGTAACGCTCCCGGACTCATTATTCCGCTGCGACCCAATTTGGGGGTGTTACAGATTGGTATCAGAGCCAAGGTTATAGAGAACCAGGTCAAATATTTTTACTTGGACTATAACCGTTTTTCAAACATTGCATCATACAAAGGGATTTTCATGGACCATTCATTCATGCATTACTTGTTGCATTAGTTGGGTATACTAGATGTTGCAGGATTCACATACGTGTTTATAATATATTAAGTATATTATTATGGGTCTTATATATGTACTAATGTAAACTTTGTTTGAGTGTTACAGATCCTGTCATGTCTTCTTCATCCACAGTCATCTACACATCCGTCTACACTGATTCTGAGCCAGGGAGAGTCTTATGGGGAGCTGATGAGGAGCTGTGTGATAGAGGTTCTCCATGAGTCATCATATATGGATACGATGGACTCCCTATGCAGCCGGTAGCCCCTCCATCTCCGGACTATGTGCCAAGACCTGAGCACCCACCGTCTCCTGATTATGTGCCCAGTCCTAAGCACCCACCTTTACCTATCGAGGTACTATACGTACCTGAGCCTGAGTACCCCGAGTACTTAGCGCCATCCGATGTTGAGGCACCCTTGGAGGACCAGCCTCTACCTATTGATGCCTCACCTACCGCCTTATCACCAGGCTATGTGGAAGACTCTGATCCGGAGGAGGATCCCTAGGAGGATCATGCTGATTATCCTGCTGACGGAGGGGATGATGATGATAAGCCCTCCGATAATGATGATTATGATACCGATGATGAGGATGAGGAGCCCTTTGAGGACGAGGATGATGACGAGGAGGAGGAGAAGCATCTAGCTCTGGCCGACTCTTCTGTTGTTGACCTTGTTCCCTCAGCTAGGGACACAAAGGCATTTGAGACTGATGAGTCTGCACCTACACCTAGATCGCCTCAGATTAGGATCCCCTTTGCTCAAACACGTCTCCGTAGGGCATGAAAGACTGTCAGATATGAGCCACCTATGTCACCATTCATGGTGCCACGTATTGCTGAGTATGTTGCCGCACCTACACCACCATTACCACTACCATATCTACTATCACCTTTGTCACCTCCACTATCTCAGATTCCCTTACCACCACCACCACCTCCACCATCATCATTACATTTACCACCACCTGTACCCACATCATTACCTTTACCATCATCACCACTACCACCACTACCAGTCTTACTATTCATACCACCACCAGTCGACCATAGGGAGGACATTCCCGAGGCCGAGTTACCACCTCGTAAGAGGTTATGTCTGACTGCTCCTACATCGAGGTATAAGGTGGGGGAGAGTTCGACTGCTGCTCCTAGACCTACTGGAGGTCATAGAGCAGATTATGGGTTTATCGGCACTACGTATGCTGAGATCAGACGTTAGAGAGCCAAAGAGGTCGGTTATGGCATTTGGGATGTTTGGGTAGACCCAACAAAGGCTGTTGAAGAGGTAGCACCGATGACCCTCGAGGGGGTCAATGCTAGAGTGACTAAGCTTGCTGCGGTTCAGGAGCAGGACCTACAGGATGTTTATGCTGTGATAGAGGATACTCAGGATAGACAGACTCAGTTATTTCAGAGTGTTGATGGATTGGTCAAGGATAGACATTTTCACTATGAGACTGCACGACTGTTAGATCGGGAGGCCCTTATTTCCCGAGAGGCTTGGGCACATTCCGTTGGGTTGAGTTCGACAGTTCACTATGAACTGCAAGCATATAGGACTCATACCCAGATGCAGGATTACCGTATCGCCTTACAGGAGTCACTAATGACGACATTGATTGCACAGGTTTCATCACTACAGGGACAGTTGTCAGCGGCATTAGGACAGATTTAGGCACTTCAGGCTAGAGATCAGACTCATGCAAATGATCACGAGGGCGCTGGTAGTTCTGCCTAGATTTACATTTTCATGTCATATTCATAGCTATCATTATGTTAGCCGGCTAAGTATTATGGGTTTTATACCCAGCTAGCATGGTAGTAGGATTTGTATTTTCATTTCTTATATCAGACAATCATGTATGTTTTTCCAGTTATATATGATGTGTTGTATTATGTCATGTCGATCTCAATTCTATTATGTATTGTGATCCCAGTCATGTTATATAATCACTGTGTGATGTGATCTTGTTATATATAATGTGTTGTATTATGTTATGTCGATCTTAATTTTGTTATGTATTATGATCCCAGTCATGTTATATAATCACTGTGTGATGTGATCTTGTTAGATATATGTTGTACCCATGTCATGTTGTGATGTTTATGAAAACTAACATGTTTTATATTGATGTGATTAGAACAATATGCCTCCAAGAAGATCCTCTGCTACTGCAAGGGCTGCTGCTACTGCTGCTGCAAAGGTGGCTGCTGCTGCTACCCCTATGACGGCTGCTGCTGTTGAGAAACTAATCAAAGTAAGAGTGTCTGCGGCACTTGCTAACCATGAAACTCTTCAAAATATCACTAATGGTTATGGCGACAGAAGGCACAATTCTGAAACCAGAATTAGAGGAACTGTATGCACTCCTCGTGAGTGTACGTACAAGGATTTTATGAATTGCAAGCCTCTTACTTTTAAGGGTACCGAAAGAGTGGTTGTGCTGTCACAATGGTTCGAGAAGATGGAATCAGTGTTCCATATCAGCAACTGTGCTGTGGAGAACCAAGTTAAGTTTGCTACATGCACTTTCCTTAGAAAAGTTCTAACATGGTGGAACTCCTACATGAAGACTGTTACTCAAGATGTTGCTTATGCTATGGACTAGAAAGCACTAAAGAAGATGATGACAATTAAATACTGCCCAAGGGGTGAAATCAAGAATTTAGAAATTAAGCTCTGGAACCTAAAAGTAAAAGGTACTGATGTCGCAAGCTACACCCTACGTTTTCAAGAGCTTGCACTGAAACCTTTATGTTGACGTTTTAAAGCATGTTTTCTCAGGTCAATGAGGCACGAGGTGCTAAGGATGCATTGGGGATACTCTTTTGGGGAGTCATGCATAAAAGATTTAGAGTCATTACATCTTGGGATTTTTGTTATGATCTAAAATCTTCGTTATCAAATGTTGAACAATTTAAGCCGTTGCGCTTTGTATTAAACAATTTCAATAAATCCAATGTATCGTATTTTAAACGACTCTTTTAGAGGTCATTCTCATATCTTGTGCTATTGATCTATTAAGTAACGCTTCCGGACTCATATTCCACTGCGAGCCTATTTGGGGGTGTTATAGCATGTGCCAGATTCCAAGTTACACCAAAGCAATCCCATCTCTTAGCAATCAAATGAATTTTTAGATATCTAAAAGTAAAACCAACATTAGGCCTTTGGTATTCTAGGGATTCTCCATTTGAACTAGTTGCTTATACTGATAGTAACTATGCTAGAGCAACTCAAGATAGGAAGTCTACAATTGGAGGTTGTCAGTTTTTAGGAAATAGGTTGATATCATCCCAGTGTAAGAAGCAAACTGTGGTTGCCACCTCTATAACTAAAGCTGAATATGTGGCTGCTGCTAGTTGCTGTGGACAAGTACTGTGGATTCAAAATTAATTGCTGGATTATGCGTATAATTTCATGAATACTGTCATTAATATTGACAATAACAATACTATCTGCATTATTGAAAATCTTGTTCAACATTCTAAAACAAAACATATAGAGATTAGGCATCAGTGACTAGCTGGCTGGGAAGGAGGGAAAATAATTGGGGATAACACTATCATCCAGGGTTGTACATTAAACTTCTTTAATCATCCATTCAACATAAACTTAATGCCCGTAGAACTTGGTAGCTTCGACGTCATAATCGGTATGGATTGGTTGTTAAAGTACCACCAATACTCATTGATTGTGACTTGAGGAAGATCGTTATATTTCCCTAGGAAATGAAACTTAATTGTTCATGGTGACGTGAGTATCAGCGGAAACGGGTACTCGTTTGAATATCATTTCAATGTACCAAAACTCATTAATATTTGTGAAAGGACAATAATTGTCTTTTTGGCACATGTTAATACGAAGGAGGCTAGAAGACAAGTCGGGGGAGAAGCGACTTGTGGACGTACGATCGTTTGCAGATTTTCCTGAAGTATTTTCCTGAGATTTTCCGTCTTCCACAAAATTGACAAGTGGAATTCCAAATCGATTTGTGACCCGTGCTGCTCTTGTAGCACGAGCACCATAGCGATAGTCTTTTCGAAATATGAAAGAGTTGTCGGAACAACTGCAAGAACTATCCGACAAGGGCTTTTTATAAGACCCAGGTTTCTCACATTGGGGAGCTCCGGGTCTTGTTTGTCAAAAAGATGGATGGATCATTTCGGGAATGTGAATCGACTACCGAGAATGACTAAACTGACGGTTTAAAGAATCGGTTTTATTTTTTTTTCCCCCTCCGTTTTTTACTAAGATTGTTGTTTTGTTTGATAAATCTACAAGGTTCTAGTGTTTCATTTCAATAGATAGACTTGCGTGTGTTTTCATTCACAGATTGAGTACGAGAAGAGGAGTATTCCGGAAGTGCAGTTAGGACTCGGTATTTTTTTGGTCTTACGAGTTCCAAGTGGATGCCATTTGGTTTGTCAACATGCACATGGCTGTATTCATGGACCTCATGAAACATGAGGTGGGCAAACCATACTTGGAGATAAGTTTGTAATTGTCTTTATACGATGATTTACTAATTTATTCAAAGAACAGAAATAACAACTGAAGAGCTTCTTAAGGCAATTCTAGAATTACTTAAGAGGAGGGTTGTATGCTAAGATTCTACTTAATGTGAATTTTTGGTACCATTAGGTACAATTTCTTGGCACGTGATTGATAGTCTAGGCATTCCGTGGATCCTACAAGATGAATTATAAAGATTGGGCGATCTCTATGATCACAACGGTAGATTCTGTCACGTTTTAGGTCTTTGACGGTACTATCGAAGATTCATTGAAGGATTTTCAAAAATCGCTAAGCCAATAACCAAACTCACTCAGAAGAAAGTCGCCATTGAAGAATAAGTTGTGTAGCGCACCCATCTTAGCTCTCCCTCAAGGAGCTGAGAACATTATTGTTTATTACGATGGGTCACATAAAGGATTAGGTGCGGTATTGATGCAAAGAGAAGGTGATTGCTTATGAACACGACAGCTTAAAGTTCATGAGAAAAATTATACTACTAGTGATTGAAACTTGAGTGCAATGGTGTTTGCATCTTAAATATTTGGTGGCTTCTTGTATGGAACCAAGTGTACGGTGTATTTTTTCACAGATCATAAGGTGTCTACAAACACATACTTGACCATAAGGAAGGCGTTAAATATTCGAAGGAAAGTCGTTTGGTTAGAGTTTGCTTAGTGATTACGTTTATCACCCGGTGAAAGCCATGTTGTTGATGATGCTTTTGATCAGGGAATGAGCGATTTAAACCATTAAGTGTCTTTGAGGCTTAGTGATGACTATTGGTTTGGATCTTCCTAAATAAATCTTGAATGCTCAGACCGAAGCACAGAATAACCCATAGAATTCAAGAACGAAGATGTAGGTGGTATGATCAGGAAGGATATACCGAAGGAAAAGTTGGGTACACCGCGCTGGACGGGACCTTATGCTTTAAACGGGCAGGGAGTTGGTTGCCATGCTATGGTGACTTCCAGATGTGATCATGCATGAGTCCCACAAATAAAAATAATCCATCCATCTGTTCTGACACAGATGAACCTGGACATGAAAAAGCTATATTGGTGGCCCATTAGAAGGCGACATGCCACTACGTTAGCAAATGTTTGACGTAGTGCATAAAGGTCAAAGTTTGAATCACGAAAGGCCATCAGATTGTTAGTACAACCCGAGATTACCCCAATGGAAGTGGGATAATATCACTATTGGATTTTATCACCAAGCTTCCTAGTCGTTCACAAGGATATGACACCCATTTGGGTGATTGTTGTACGACTTACTAAGTCTGAAATCTTTTACACCATTGAGAGAAGATTGATTACAGGAGGAAATTGGTGAGAATGTACCTGAAGGAGGTAGTCACGAGGCATGGAATACATGTCTCAATCATTTATGATCGCGACCCTAGGTTCGCATCAAATTTCTGGAGGTCACTTTAGAAGGCTTTGGGTACTAACTTAGATATGAGTACTGCGTACCATCCACAAAGCGAGAGAACTATCCAAACTCTTCTTTGAGGATTGCTACGTGCCTTGTGTGATCGACTTTGGAAATGGTTGGGTTAGACATTTGCCACTAGTTGAATTTTCTTACAACAAGATTTACCACGCTAGCATCAAGGCTGCACCATTTGAGGAACTTTACAGACAGAAGTGTCGCTCACCTGTTTGTTGGGCCGAGGTCGGACAAGTTCAACTCACCGATCTAGAAATGGTCTAAGAGACAATTGAGAAGGTCATTCAGATCAAGCAGAGAATGCAAGCGCTCGCTGATCGACAAAAGAGTTACGACCGATTAAAGGTTAGCGTATGGAGTTCCAAGTTAGGGATTAGTAGTGGATGCTCAAAGTTTACAATAGAAAGGGATCGTACGTTTTGGGCTAAACGGGGAGTTTAAACCTATATTTGTTGGACCTTTCAAGGTGCTATGAAAGACTTGGTACGATTGCTTACAGCTTGAGCTTCACAAGGATTGGGCTAGAGTTCACAATACGTTTCATGTATCCAACCTGAAGATATGTTATTTCTGACGAAACCATTAGTCGTCCTTTGAAGGAATCCATGTGGATGTCAAGCTATGTTTTGTGGTGGAAACCTGTAGAGATCATGATCAAGAGGTTTAACGGTTGTAAACAAGCCGTAGCACCAATTTGCATGGTTCGATGGAACTCAAGTAGATGGTCTTGAGTTCACGTTTTTGGGAACGCGGAGATCTATTTCATAAAGGCATATATCCGCATATCTTCTTATACCGTACCTTCATCTAATGTTGCCATACTTGAGCCTTGAGGACAAGGTTTCTAACGGCGTGGAGCCTCAGTCAGAAGTAACATTTACCATTTCTTTAGGTCATTTCTCCGACTCGATTTATTTTCATTATTTAGTTTTTAGGGTTTTTTACGTCTCGCTTTTATTTATTATCTTTTATAGTTAAATCGAGTTAAACTAAAAATCATCATTCAACGCTAAACGGACACCCCAAACATAAATAAATTTTTATGTCAGCAAGTTTATATGATTTATTAAGAGTATATTTATAAATTTTCATAATTTATTTTTATTGGTTAAGTTAAACGCTTACGTTTCACAATAAATTTACATTCGGGCATACCCGAATGCACCTTATTTACCTATTATACGCAAAACAAATACCCTCGTTTATACCCAAATTCACAATAAAATTATCTTATTTATTGAAACCAATTAACGCCTCTTGGCCCGGTTAGGAAGGTTTTCATAAGATATAAATTGCAAAGACCCAATAAACTCTTACCTTTGCATGTTAAAAACCTTACACACTAGTACCTCATTCCTATGTATCTAAATTGGCATCACTGGTACCATAAACACCACTTTATTCGTGAAGAGTCTTGGGTAGGAGGAGAGCTCTTTGCATTTGTACTTGAAACCACTAACACCCCATGGTTTGATTTATGTAGTATTGGTATGTTTTTGCCCAAATTCTATATGTAGTAAGTCACATGTAACTATACTCTTCTCTTTCTCTTTTTCAAGAAAAATTACTCATTCTCTCTCAAATAAGCCAAATCATTCTGGCTGAAATTTATAAGCTATTGTTCCATATTCTTTGTTTTTTTTTAAAGCATTCCAAGTATTTAGTGTTCATCTAAGATCATCTAAGTTACTCAAGAGTTTTACAAGCTTGGATTTGGGTTTAACAGGGGAATTTAATCAAGAAATAAATATAACTTTAGGGTTTTCTCTTTGATTAGGGTTATTGAATTTGGAAATGCTTGGCTTGGGTTTTTTATCTTGTGTTCATCATTCACACCTCTTCTATATGGTTAATTTAAAGTATTTCATTTCCATTCATTCAATGATCTTATGTTGTACTTATCTTGTTATATATGTTACATACAACCCTAAGTTCATTTTTATGATCTATGAAGTTATTACAATAGGCATATAGGGATTCGAATTCTATAAAGATTTGATGATGAGTTATAATACATGAAATGAAGTACTTTCTTAAAATAAAGTACTAGTTGATTGATGAGTTAGTTGTGGAATTATTTTGTATTGATAGTTATATTACCAGATTAGGTATGAAAATATCTATGAGGACATGGATTTAATCCTTGGACTGTATTGTGGACATTTTTTATGACTTAATATTTGTGAGAAATATGTATACAATTGGTTGAAAGGTTGGTGCAAAGTTTCTAATTAAAAGGATTTATAAATCTTGTTTTTTTAATCAGAAAAAACTTAATTATTTTTATAACCTAGTGTGTGAATTGACCCTTAGTTAAATATATCATTTTAATTGTATAGTAAACCATTACAAGGATGTAGGCGATATAAGGTACTTGAATAAACACGTTGCTATAACGTAAAAAAGATTTTGGCATTCTAGTTTACAATAATTAAAGGTTTACCATGTATTTTTGTAAATGTTATTTTATAATATAATTTCAAATCTGTTTCAGATTTGATAAATTAATAGCGGGATATTTTATATCAAAATAGTTACTTTCATGAGGAAATTAAACATGTAAGAATAAGAAACTCGAAAAAAGGATTTAAAATGAAGGTGATACGTTATTTACAAGTTTAAGTTTAAAGTATTTTTTATTAATATGTTAATTTTTTAAAAATAATTAGTTACTGTTCTCGACAGTAACTATGGTAAATAATTTCACTAAATATTGGTTTTAATTTCTGTATTTGTGGACATAGGAGAATCACTATAACCGTTTTAAATCGAAAGTGATATCAATTTAAAATAAACGATTTCTTTATTTAAGTTATAAATTGTATTTTTATAATTACTTTCACTTACTGTTACTGTTCTAAACGTACAAAACTATATTATAATATAAATTTGATTGACTTTCCAAATCGAATCCATACATTTATAGATCAGCGAAAACGGATCAAAAATGATAAGTTTTGACTTTTGGAAAGGTTACGACGATTTTTATATAAAGTAGTTTTATATAATTTGATAAAGCAATTAATAGTCTACTGTTCTCAGGGGTATAAATTTTATAAATATATATATTTTGAACATATCTTTCTTTAATACGGAGCCATGGATATAATTACGTGAAAACAGAGTTTTTTAAACGATAAAGATATAAGGTTTATAAAAACTCGTATGCACTATTTTTGTTTTGTGCACTATTTCATAATACAATTAATACCAAATTATTTTATTATCTTTTTATAATCGTTTTAATATTTTATAAACATGAAATTCAATATCAAGAAATCAATTGGAGACGAAAAACACGAATTTATGTTCGGATACTAAATGTTATAGTACTATTTATTCAATATGTTCGGTTTTAAAAATTGTTGTTGTCATTTATAAACCTTAACAAAGTCTTATTTCAGTGGTGGTGTTATCTTTATTACTTGTGTTGTAGTATTTAATTAGTACATTGTACTCATACGACCATATAGTTATTTTTGGGGGGTTCGGTCATTTCTATACCGTGATCGGTTCATTTTTCTTTGGATTCTTCATAACCTAGTTTATTTCTCTAAGGTGAGGTCAGAGCCCATGTTTTTCTATATCTTATGTAGTTTCAAATTGTGGGGTGAGAAACATGAATGGTTTTACAAAGTGGTCGCATAGTGTTCTGGTAGCTGGAGTTCGGGGTTTTCCTTTGGTGCACGGGTGGTTCCAATTGGGGACACAACTGGATTCTGTTTCGGGCTTGGTGTGGGGGGTGAGTTGTGGTAGGTGATTCGATAGGGTGAGAGGGAGGTTTGCTTCACCTTGGGGTGAGGTTGGTGAGATGATAGGGGGGTAAGGTGGGTTCATTGGGTGGGGGGACACTGGGACAGGTGGTGGGTGGTGGTGGGGGTGTTCTGATGATTGGGATTGGGGGGGGGGGGGCGGGGTCAGAGGGGACGGGGGGGAGGGGGGATGGGTCCGGGGCGAGGGGTGGGGGACCGGGGGGGTAGGGTGGGGTAGCGCTGGAGGGGGGGAGGGTGTGACGGGGGGGGTCGGGGGTGGTGGGTTGTGGGCGGGTGGGATTTGTTTGGGAGGGGGGACGGGTAATGGAGGGACCGGGGGCGGATCGTTTGGGGTGTGGGGCGTGGGGCGAGGAGTGGGGGGGATGGGTGGGGGGGAAATGTCGGTGGGTGAGCGGGGGGGGGCAGGGTGCAGGTTGTGGGTGGGGTGCTGCGAGGGGGGGTCGGGGAGGGTAGGGGAACAGTGGAGGGGGGCGGTTTGGTTCGTGGGCGGCAGGGGTCCGTCTGGGAGTTGGGGGAGGGGGGTGAGCAGTCTGGGGGGGGAGTGCAATAGTTTGATCGGGGGGGTTGCGGTGAGACTGGCGGAGGGGGGTAGGTACTGGGGGTTTGGGGGTGAGGGGGGCGGGACGGGGGGGCGAGGTGGGGGGAGTAGGGGCGGGGAGGGGTGCGGGTGCGGGGGGGAGCGGGGGAATGTGGAGAAAGGGGCGTGGGGGGGGGGGGGGGGGGGGGGGTGGGAGTAGATCGGTGGTGGTGTAGTTTAAGGGGTGGACGGGTTGGTGGGGGGGGGGGTCTGGGTAGGCGAGAGGGTTAGGAGCGGGTTGAAGGTCGGGAAGGAGGGGGAGGTGTGGTGAGACCGGTGGTGGGGGAGGGGGATGGGGGGGCGCAGTGAGGTGGGGTAGGGGGGTGGGAGGGGGGGCGATGGCGGTCGGGTGGTGGGGACGAGGGTGGGATGAGTGGAGTAGGTGGGTGGGGGGGGGTGATATACGATGGGTGGGGGGGGGAGGGGTGGGGGGGTGTATGGTGTGGGGGAGGTGGGGGGTGAAGAGGAGGGGGGGTGGGCGGGGCGGAGTTGTATCCGGGGGGGGGTGGGGTGAGCATGTTAGTGAGGAGGGTGGGTGAGGCGGGGAGAGGGTGGGGGGCGGGGGAGGGGTGGGTGGGGGGGTCGGGGGGGGGTGTGGGTAGGATAGGGTGGGGGTGGGGTGGAGGATAGATGGGGTAGGAGGGGGAGGTGACGGTGGGCCGGACTGGGGGGGTCGTAGGCGGGGGGGGGGTGGAAGGGTGGGGGGGGCACGCTGGGGTCGGCAGGAGGGTGGGGGGGGGGGTGGGGGGGGAGGGGGGGGGAGGGGAGGGGTTGGTGGTTTAGTTGGGGGGGGGGGGGGGGAGGGGGGGGGGGTCAGGGGTGTAGAGCGGGAGTGGGGGTTGGGGGGGGGAGGGGGTTGGGGGGGTGCGTGGAGGGGGGGGGGGGTGGAGGGGGGTGGGGGATGGGGGTGGGGGGGTGGTCGACGGGGGGCTAGCGGGTGGGGTAGGGCGGGTTAAGGGGGGTGGGTGGGGAGTGGGGGCGGGGAGAACGTTGACGGTGGGCTGGGGACGGAGAGGGAGGGGATGTTGGGGTGCGGGGGGGGGGTACGGGTGGGATTGGGTATTTTGGCGGGGGTGGTCTGCTGGGGAGCGTGGAGAGGGGGGGGGGGGGGCTGAGTGGGTTGGGAAAAGTTACGGGGGTGATGAGGGGGAAAGCTGGGGGGGGGCGGAGGGTGATGGGACCGGGGGGGCGGGGGTGTTGCGGTAGGTGGGACTGGGGCGGGAAGTGGTGGTGGGAGGCGGCGGATGGGGGAGGTGGAGGTGGTATTGGGGGGGGTGGGGGTAGGAGCGTGGGGGCAATGTAGGGGGGGAAAGGGAGGTGTGGATGGGGTGGGGGGGGTGGCGCGGCAGGTAGGGCGGGGGGGGGTAGGGGGAGGGGGGAGGGGCGGGGGGGGGGCTGCTTGGGGGAGCGAGAGATGGGGGGCGGGTGGTGGGCAAGGAGGGGGGGGGGTCGGCTCGGGAGGGAGGGTGGGGGTGGGGGGTGTGGGGGGTGGGGGGAGGGTGGGGGTGGGGGGGAATTGGGGGGGTGGGGCCGTGGAGGGCGGAAATGCGATGGGAGTGTTGGGGCGGGGGTGGAGGTGGGGGGGGGGGAGTGTTGGGACGGGTGGGAGGGAGGGGGGGGAGGGGACTTAGTGGTGGGGGCGGGGGGATGGGGTGGGATTGGGGGCGTGGCGGGGGGTGGGGGGGGGGGGAGGGGGGAGGTTGTTGGCGGGGGGGTGGTGATGGGTGCAGGGGTGGTGAGTGGGGGTAGTTTGGGAGGGAGGGGAAGTATTGAGAGGATTTGAGAGGGGTGGGGGGGGGGGGGCGTATGGTTGGGGGGGGGAGCGCGAGATGGGGAGGTGGTAGGGGGGGTGGGGGTGTGTGGGTGGGGGGGGGGGGGGGGTAGGCGGTAGGTGGGCACGGGGGGGGGAGGGGCGGGCGGGGGGCTGAGGGGGGGGGGGGGGGGGCGCAAGGGTGGAAGTGCGCCGGTAGAGGGGATGGGGGGAGGAGGGGGGGGGGGGGGGTTGGATAGTGGAGGATGATGGTTTGTCGGTGGGGTCGTGGAGGGGGGTGAGGGGGTTGGGGGTACGGGGGGGTGAGGGGTTGGGAAGGGGGGTGGGGAGGGGGGGTGGGGGGTGTGGTTGGGTGGGGTGTTAGCGGGGGTGCGGGGGGGAGCGTTGTGTCGTGGGGGGGGGGGCGGAGGTGGGCGTGAGGGGGGGGGTGGGGGGGGTGGGTGTGGGGGGTTCGGGTGAGAGATGAAGGGTGTGGGGTGGGCCGGTGGGTAGGCGGGGGGGGAGGGAGGCGAAGGGGGGGGTTCTTTGTGGGGGGGTTAGTCGGGGGTGGGTGGGGATGAGGGGGGGGGCGGGGGATGTGGCGGGTGTGGTGGCGGTTTGGGGGTATGGGGCGGTGAGAGGTGGGAAGATGGGGGGGGGGGGGGGCGGTAGAGGCGGAGAGGGGAGGGGGGGGGAGTTCTGGAGGGGTGGGGGGGAAGGGTAGTGTGGAGCGGGGGGGGGTGGGGGGCGGGGTGGCGGAATGGATGTGGGACTGGCTAATGTACGCGGGGGGTGGTGTGGGGGGGTGGGGTTGGGGGGGGGGAGGTCCGAGTAGGGGGGGGGGTGGGCGGGGGGTGAGGGTGGGGATTGTTGGGGGTGGAGGGGGGGGGGTTGAAGGGGAGGGGGGGGCCGTCTGGTAGGGAAGTGTGGGGGGGGGCGGGGAGGGCGGGGGGGGGATCAGGTCTTAGTAAGGGGGGGGGCGAGGGGGGGGAGGTTAGTAGGAGGGATTGTGGGTAGGGTGGGGTGGGGGAGAGGGGGCGAGGGGGGGGGGAGGGGTTAGGTGGGGGTGGAGGGGGGCGGGAGATCGGGGGGAGGGGCTAGGGGGTGTGGCGGGGGCGTGAATGGAGGTTGTTGGAGTGGTTGTGGGGGGGAGGGGGGGGTGGGGTTGGGTGGTGGACGGGGGGATAGGGGGTAGGGGGGGGGGTTGTCTGGAGAGGGGAGGGAGTGTGTGGGGGTTACGGGGGGGGTGGGGGTGGCTGGAGGTGGGGGGCGGGGCGTAGGGAGTCGGGAACTAGGGAACGGGGGAGCAGGGAGGGGGGAGGGGTATAGGGGTGGTGGGTGGGAGGGCTGAATGGTGAGGGGGTTGGGAGGTGATCTAGAATGGGTGGGATGAGGGGGGGCGGTTGCTAGGGGGGCGTTGGTCGGCGGGTGAGGGGAAGCGAGGGAGGCGTTGGGTGGTCGGGTTGGGGGAAGGGGAGGGCGTGGGTATTGGGACGGGCGGGGTGTGCTGATGGTGGGGGGGGGGGAGATGAGTGGGGGGTGGTGAGGGGTGAGAGGGGGCCAGCGGAGCGGCGGAGCGGGGGGGAGGGGGGGGGGGGGTGGAGAAGGCGATGGGGAGTACAAGGGGGGAGGGAGGAGGGGGGGAGGGAGGGTGGTGGTGGGATAGGGGGTTGGAGTGGGGGGGGGGGGCCGGGAGGCGGGGATGTGGGGGTGGGTGGGTTGGAGGGAGGGTGGGGGGGGCGAGGGGAGGGGGTGGGGGGGGTGGGAGGGAGGCGGCGAGAGGTATGCGGGCGGGGGGATGGTGCGAGAGTAGGGGGCGGGGATTCGGGGGGGGTTGGGGGGGGGGAGGGGCGCGGGTGGGTGGGGCGTAGTGTGGTGGTGGGGGTGGGTGGTGGAGGATGAGGGGAGGAGTGGGAGGGTGTGGGGGGAATGGGGGGGGAGGTGGGTGGGGGAGGGTGTTGAGGGTAAAGGGGGGGTGGGTTGGTGAGGGGGTGGGGGGGGGGGGTGGGTGGCAGGGGGTGGGGGGGTGGAGGGGGGTGGGGCGGTGGGGGGGGACGGGAGAGGGGGGGGAAGTGGGGGGGAGGAGGGGGGTGTCTGGGAAGGGTGGCGTTGGGGGGGGGGCGATTATGATGTGGGTGGGGGGGTGCGGGTAGGTGGGGGGGGGGGGGGGGGGTGGGAGCGGTGGTGGGGGGGGAGGTAGGAGAGGGTGTAGGGGGGTGGTTGGGGGGGGGACGGGGGGAGACGGTGGGCAGGCGGTTAGGTTGTGTACACCATGGGGGTGGGGGCAGGGCGTTGTGGGGGGTTGGTTGGGGGGGTGCGGGAGGCTCGGTTTGGGGAGGGTGGGGTGGGGTAGGAGGGTGGGGGGGGTGGTGATGAGGGGGGTTGGGGGGGGGGGGCAGTTGGGCGGGGTAGAGGGGGGAGGTGGGCGGGGGGGTGTAGGGGGGGGGGGGGAAGGGATGGGTGAGTGGGGGGGGGAGTGGGGGAAAGGGAGGGGGAGGGGGATTGGAGGGGAGGGTGGGGCGGGGGTTGAAGGGGTGGGTGTGGGGAGGTTAGGAAGTGGGTGGGAGGGTGGTGGGAGGGGGGGGGATGTAGGGGGGGCGGGGGCGGGTTTAGTGGGGGGGGGGCTTGGGGGTGAGGTGGGTGGGCAGGGGGGTAGGGGAAACGTCGCTTCAAATGACACACGAATTTGATCTTTTTGAACCACAAGAATCAACCACGAATCCACACGTAGCTCTGATACCAATTGTTGGATCCCGTTAACACTTCAAATAACACATATCAATCACGGATCAAGAACTAGAAATGAGAAAGAGAGGTGAGTTGTTCTAGAGAGAGAAAGAAGAGAGAGAGAGATGAGAGAAAAAGAGAAAAGATATTTATTAGAAATTGAGGAGAGATATTTTTCTAAGTGAAAAATATCTATATATACCCCTACACATTTAATGTGATGCGCGAGATATTTAACTAGGACACGGGCTCGGGTTTTGCTTGGGATTAAACCCGAAACATATACAATATTAGTTTAACTATCGAGCCCGATTCCCGATATTATCCTATTACAACATTAACTAATTAAAGACCGAAGCTCCAGCGTAGAGTGACCGAACTTCCTTGC
This sequence comes from Tanacetum coccineum, assembly GCA_026074375.1. Taxonomy (NCBI): domain Eukaryota; kingdom Viridiplantae; phylum Streptophyta; class Magnoliopsida; order Asterales; family Asteraceae; genus Tanacetum; species Tanacetum coccineum. The sequence goes on along the minus strand of BQNB010006547.1, from coordinate 63,281 downwards.
TCGACTCAATAAGTTGAGGCTAACAAGAAGATGCCAGAGTACCTTAAGTATGTGAGAGACATGTTTTCTATCCAGGAACCAATCAATGAAGAGGACACGGTAAAGCTCAATGAGAGATGCTCAACAATTTTACAAACTTGACTGCCTCCAAAGGAAAATGATCCAAGGAGTTTTACTCTTCGTTGTCTTATTGGCAGCTTAAATGTTATGAATGCTTTAGCCTATATAGGAGCTAGTATTAATGTTATGCCATTTTCCATGTTCAAAAGATTAAGCATAGGAAATCTTCAACCAACTAGTATGATAATAGAAATGGTGGATTTAACTAAGAAAGCTCCTAGGGGAATAATAGAAAATGTGCTAGTGCAAATTGAGAAGTTTATATTTTCAGTATACTTTATCGTAATAGATATAGTAGAAGACCCTAAGGCACCTTTGATTTTTGAAAGACCTCTTATAGCAACCTCTTATTTGCGTATAGACGTTTTCAACAAGCAGATTTCATCAGGGGTAGGAAACGAGATAATTTTGTTTAAAATGAATGAACTTGAAGAAACCCTTACATAACTCTTGAATCTGTTTGTATGATAGGATTTTCTAAGGAAACTCAAGAAGAAAAGTCGTTCAACATATTAAAGATATGTGAAGATCTATTTTCATATGATTCTCCTTTATGCATTGAATTAAATGAATTTAATTATTTTCTTTTAATTGAAGAGGATATCTTCACTTGTGAATTTACTGTGCAGATAACCGAATCATCTACTAAATATGATCATAGAATTGTCTCATCAAACAAATCAAAATAGGAGGTGCATTGGTGTGAGTCAATAGAAGCACATAGTGATGAATCTAATCAATTATGAGCATCTTGTGATCCTTTTGCAGATACATGTGAAGTCAAAAATAAAAGAGAGGATATTAGAAACTTATTATCATATAGTTATGATGCTAAAAGATTCAAAATTCCATGGAAAAATATGCCCAAGAGATAGTTGTGGATGGTATCGGGATAATGGTAGAAATAGACACGGATGGACGTGCCCAAGAAGAGACGTAGATCCGGCTTGAGTCTAACTTAAAGACTCGGTAATAAACAAAAATGTTTTTCGGGAGACAACCCGTCTTGTATCCTTTTAGCTTGTTTCATTTCATTTCTGCATTTTGTTTGGTTTTATGTGTTCTTTACCCTTTTTGCAGGTTGCTACATCGAAGGGAAAGAGGATTGATATCGCCTCAACTCATGGTTAAGTGAAAATTTTGAGGGCATAACCACAATAAGTAATTACGGCGTAGCTGGTATACCCAGGCTACGCCGTAGCTAGGCTTCAAAAATAATACTTGCCCATGTTACTTAACTACGGCGTAGCTTCCACTATGCAGTTACGCCATAGTTGCCTCATGTAGAAAAAATTTCAAGAATAATTTTAAACTTTCACAAAAGCTTTTATATTTTGTCATGAACTTTATGGGCATGTTCCCTGTAAACCCTCACAAGACTTCAGTCGTCCACTCGGACACCGAGTGGTTTAAAAGGCTTGTTGCATAAGATAAATGCAACCGTGATTCCTATAAAAGTGAGTTACGTTTATCATTTTTATGTTACAAGTTGTTTTTATTTTATGAT